>JAHBCN010004895.1:0-59757 GCA_019359885.1 Listronotus oregonensis | reverse complement strand
TTAAAAGGGCTCCCCACCCTCATATTTAATGCTTTTCTGGGGCCACTTTTTAGCAAAACAGCTATAAGAGATGGTGCCCTTTACCTCTCTAACCTTCATAGTATATGTGCTTTATATTTCAGGAATTTTCAGATTACTTTTAATAAACCTAAATTGGGCCAAAACCCAAAACTGGGTCATAAATTATAAGTTATTATAACTTAATTTATAAAAATAACTAACGTGCAATTACTGGCCAAATAAGGTTATTATTTTTGGTTGTACACCGTATTGAGAAGACTTAACGTACACAATTTTTGCTGCGAAAGACGTCATGGTAAAAACCCGTTTACTTAAATTTTAAAAAAAACGCACAGCCTGTCCCAAATGGAACTACACTGGTCAACTCTGATAAAAATTTTAAAATTTTTTAAATCGGTTCTTAAAAATATTTTAATTACACAATAATTTTCCTGTTTTGATAATTTTTGTTTGTTTTAAAGGTAAATACGATATTTTGGAAGGTGAGCAATCACTGAACCTTGTTTTTGTAGTACTGTAAAACCTTATTTTTACCAATAATAAGTAAATATGTATATTTTTATTGCCCATCTATTAATATCGACATGTAAACATACTTTTTAACAGATAGCCTAAATTGATAATGCGGGTGATGGGTGAGGGGATTTCGAAACAATAAAAAATTAAAAAAAGGTTAAACGGCGTAGATTTTAAACCAATTTTGTTGGTAGCCAATATAAATTGGGCTACACATGTAAAGTTTTAACTGAGAGTTGGAAATGTTTAGTTAAAATTAAAGTCCAAAATTTTTAACGATCAGTTTTATCGGCAGATCTTTATTTCTATTTCTTTTTTGCGCCTCACGTTAAGTGTCATGCCTATCTCATTTTAGTGTCACGTTTATGTTATCATGGCTTCAACTATTGATGGTGCTTTGGCAATTGTTGAATTATTGTAATTAAAAAAGGGTTTAAAAAAACTGATTGGGAAAAAAAAGTGTGGTGTAAACATTGAGTATTAAAAAAAAGACAATATACATATACTAATATATTAAAGAAGCCTAGAATAATTATTTAAAATGGATAAAAAAGGGGTTAATCGGATATTTTAAATTGACCAACCCCAAGTTTTTGCTACAAACTTTCAGTTTTAACTGAACAGTTTAAATAATACAGTTTCATCTAATCAGAATATGATTAGATTTTGTTTTCCTACAGACGTAACGATTTAACTAAACAGTTATTCAAATAGATTAAACTGTCAGTTCAAACTGTATGTTTGTAGCTAGCTAAAAATTTTGCTTGCAGTGAGGTATTACCGTTTTAAAGACCGCTCTACACTCGCAGCGTGAAAGCCTGTGATATTCAAAAACCGATTGGATGGTTTCGCGAAAAAGCTTCTCGTCTTTTTTATTCAATATCGGTTTTTGGGCCCGCTTTAAAGAAGAAACAATAAACGTAACCGTGAACATTGTGTGTGACAGGCTATATTTTTTGCGCAAAATTTGTGTTTCTATCAAACCGGCTTCTAAAAAAATTTTAACTTTTAAAATTTTTTTGATTGATCCCTGGGCCAGAAGCCCGCATACCTGATTAGGCCAAATCTACATTGAAATGTACTCGATTCTGAGTTACTCTTCTCGAACTCAAACCTGGAAGTGTAAATCGGCATCCGCCGACCAATATTAAGCGCGGAACGAGAGAAAGGGTATTCCCCTGTTTTCTTTCTCACTTACCGCTTGTTTTGCCCGGCCAAGCGGCCGCCTTCATAGGTAAATTCTCAAAGTGTAAAAAGCTGCTAGGAGTCGCAAAGTTTTCCTAGTAGCCGTTTTCACTTCCGAGATTCACCCTGAGGAGAATAACTCGGATCTAGTGATGGGAGACCGGGGCCCGGGGCTTGGTCTTGCAGCAAGACCAAGACCGAGACCAAGACCGCCCCCTTTTTTTTTGCAAGACCAAGACCAAGACCCGGGGGAGCAAGACCAAGACCAAGACCAAGACCGAGGAAATGCAAGACTACGCAAGACCAAAAAGCCCGCAAGCTCTTTTTCACTTTTCCAATTTTTTTAAAATTATAAAATTTAATTTTTATATTCCATATACATTTGGGAAATTTTATACAGACATGACAAAAAAAGTCAAAAACTGCTAAAAATGGCGATTATTTAATAAGTAACAAGTTTCTTTAATTAAATAATAGTTAAATTGTTCATTTTTTTCGGGTTTTTTAACAACGATAACTAGTAAATTCAAAAACATGTTTCAAAATTAATAAGATTGTGACTCAATAGTCCGACAAAGCTCTATATTTTTTGAAACCATTTACAACAAAAAAAATATGGGTTATTTGGGGTCTTTTTTTAAAAAGAAAATTCGGGACCCGAAAAAAAAAAAAAACATAAAAAGTAGCAAAAAGGTTTAATTTTTATTGTCGGTCGTTTTTTTTTTTTATATGGTCTTTTAAAAAGTCACGTGCGGGGGAAACGGCACATTATAAAAAGAAAAGGGGGGCCGCAGTACAAAACCAAATCTTTTTTGCTATTTTTTTTTTAAAAGGGGAAAAAATTTTTTTTAAAAAAAAGATGCAACTATCAAAAAATTTAAACTGAAAATTACTTTTATATTCCTAATGTTTTTTTAAATTAGCAAACTAGTGATTCACTTACAGGCTGGGTAAAAAAATTTTCCCCCAAAACAGAAAAACATTATTCTTGTTCCACACAAAAAAGGGGCTTCTTAAAACTAAGATAAAAAGAAAAAGGGGGGATTGATAAAAAATTTAAAAAAATTTTTTTTCCTTGTTCCCCTTTTTTTTTCCAACCCCGAATAAAAAAGGGATAGTTGTGGTTAGCATTTACTACTCAAACAACGGCCATCTTTCTTTACGCTTTTTCCCTCAATTTTTAAAAAAGGCTTGATGAAACAGCGATTATGCCACGATTCATAAAAAAAAAATATTTTTTTTTTATAAAAAAATTTTTTAAAAATTAGTTTGGGTTTGACGGAAAATAGTATTTGAAAACCATCTACGTTAATATTGTTTAATATGGGGTTGAACAATTTACAGTATAATATACAGGGTGGTGTTTTTTTTAAAAAAATTAATTAAAAAAAAATTTTTTTGGTTTTTTGGTTAAAAGCAAAAAAAAAGATTTTTTTGGTGAAGGGGATTTTTCGAAAAAAATTGAAATAGAAAATAGTTTACATTTTTTCGCCCTTTTTTCAAAATTTTTGTATGTTCTTTTTTTACCATCATGAACGGTTTCGGAAATATCGAGCTTTTTTCACACATTGAGCCACCTTGTTTTTTGCAGAATTTTTAAAGTATTTGTGCCAACTTTGTACGGAAAATGTTAACTTATTTAAAGATAAAAAGTTTATATGAACAAAAAAGATTCCTAAATAATTTTTTTTTAAGCAAAACCAATTTTTACATATTGAAATTATTTTACGGAAATTTCACATCTTGATATTAAAAGTTTTTTTTTTTGCTCACTCAGAAACAGATTTTTTTTTTTTTTATATGGTTCTTTAAAGAAAATTTAAATAATTTTTTCATTAAAATATTTCTATGTCCCCCCAAATGATAAAAGCAGGTTGTGTCTTATTGAACTTAAAATAAAGCGCTATAAATAAATAAACCCCTACATTAAAAATATGGTTTTTAATCAAATAATTCAAATGTACGTGTAAGTTAAAAAAGGGTATATTTTAATTTTTTAATGAAAAAAAAAGTCGCCATTTTTATTTATTTTTAAGTTTTAAAAAAAATATTTTTATTAAAGATTACTTACTTTAAATTATTACTACCAAAAAAAAAAAAAAGACCCAAAGACCAAGACCAAAAGACCGGGTGGTGCAAGACCAAGACCAAGAACAAGCCCTTTCCCTTTTGGCTTCAAGACCAAGACCAACCCCAGCTTAAGACCAAGCCAAGACTACCCGGCCTTGGTCTTGGTCTTGCTTTCTCCCCCTACTCGGACCTAGTATTCGTAAAAAAAATTACGTTTTAATTAACTATCATATTTTTTTCCTGGTTAATGTTGTTAAAAATTTCCGATACTGTTATAAACTTATTATCCGACGCTTTCATATAAGGGTATACTTAGAAGTTTTTTTGGATTTATAAAGTGAACAACTCATGGGAATTTTTATAACTCTATAACTTGCTAGTGATTTGTAGCTATAACTCTAGTAGGCTATAATGAAGAAAGATTATAATATGTTTTTACTGGTCTTTTATTTGTAAAATAAAAAAACAAACTAAAATTAATACCTTAGATTGAAATTAAGTTAAAAACTACTATAGTTATATAATTATCTACAAATTGTTTTTACTTATTTATACATTATCCTTTTTCTGGGGATTGCTTACGAAAAAGGTTATATCTCTCAGCTAGTCTCATGAGCCGATGTTACTCCCTTAATTTTTTTTTCAACAGTTTTATTTTTATTGGGCACCTACTCTTCTACATAATTAAGATCATCATTTCGTGTAGTAATGTCATTTCCAGCATTGGTCCTTCGGGTGTAGGGGAAAAAAGTAAGCTTTGGGGGTAGAAAATGTGGCTCTGGTAATACCACAAATTATACAGAAATGTTGGGAATTTTGTAATCCCAAAAACACGGTTTTTTCATTTGTGCTTTTTGAAAATTTTAAAAAAATCTTTTGTTTTGCTCATTTAGTGGCCCAGGCTTCTATAATTCAGTTGGATTTACTGGGAAAATTTTATGCTATACAGTATAGTTCGTTTATTTTCTTGATTCGTATTCTTCTAGCCAATTTCATGAATGGAAAAATAATATATGCAATCAAAGTCTTTTTTTTAAAAAACCGTTATCTTTAAAACCACCTAAAATTATTTTATTTTTTTTTTTGGACTTTTTTTGATTTTTAAAGAATTGCCACCTTGTTTCTAAAAAATGCTGTTTTTGATAGCAATAACTACTGGTACAAATTAAAAAAGCTAAACATTTTTTTCGGACTTATTTTAACTACCTTATTGATTAATGAATAACTACCATTTTAAAAAAAATATAATAGTAATATAAGCCACGCACCACAAGGTAAAAAAACTTTTTATGGGCCCCTTTTTTAAAAATCTTTAGACTTTAATGGAGCTACTGTATGGTAAGTTTATTTTTTTAACAAAAAAAAAAATTTTGTTAAACATCATCTTTAAATGCACATGTGTTTTATTTTACTTTTTGGGGTAAGAATATATTGCGCTCTTGCCATGTTCACATCAACCTGTTGATATTTTTTTTTAAGTACATATTTTGCTTTCGTTGCCTTGTTGTGATTTATTATAAAAATATAATACTGATTTTTTTTATTAACCATAAGAAAAAAAAAAAAGTAACGAAAACAGAAAAGTTTTTTACAACTTACATCAGATACCAAAAAAAGATTTTTTAGATTGTTATAAAAAAAATTTCAGCAACTATCCCCAAAAAGAATTATTTCAAATTATTTCAAAGTATCTATCTTAAAAACCGGCCAAACTACCTGGGGCATGAGAGTTTCCAATAAAATGGTTTAAATCTTTTCTAATTAAAATTTTCTATAGGTTGCTTGTTATTCAGAAAGGACCCCTTTTCACTTTTTTCCCAGGTAGTTATAAAATATACCTTTCATAAGAGCGCTTACGTAAAAAAAGTAAAAAGATACGCTATTTCTGAATCCAAAAACCTTATATCCGATAGTTTTTAGTTTCCGTACAACATCACCCTGTACATGACATATGTACTAAGCATATTTAGGTAAAGTTTTTTATGTCGAAAAGTTTGTTGAATTCTTATCTTGGTGACAACAAAAAAAAATGTTTTTTAGTTTTTAGCTTCATCGGTTTCGTTTTATTTGAAGCCTAGTGTTAAATATTTCAAAAAAAAAATGTATTACCATGGTGGGCCTTTAAATTAAGTTTAAAAGTCCACATGGTATGCATGATGCCCAGTGAGCATAAAAAAAAATTGTTGGGTAAAGATTTAGAAATGTGTTTTTATTATTATAGCCACCTAAGAATCGCTAATTCGAAAGAAAGTATACAATTGGTATAAGTCAGCAAGCATTTAAATAAGGAATAAAAATTCTTTCCCATGTGGGTTTCTTATTTCGCCTAGAGATTTTAGAGATATAAACTGTTTTAAAAATTAATTTCCCTCTTTCTTACTTCTTGATCATACATGAAAAATGTCATTAAAAGATGTGGACAATTTTCTTAGTATCACAGAAAACAAATTGCTAATGGATAGACTTTAATTTTTCGATTTATGTTTTCTCGCCAGCTAAAATGAAAAACAGTCTTTTCAGCCACATTTGCAGATAATTGTTTTGAACTTATTGGGTGTTAAGTATTGACTTGACGTATGCATTTATTAATTTTTAAAATATATCAATCCCAATTTAAGAGGTTGTTGCGTAAATAACTTAGTGCCTGTTCTAGCCTTTACGGTATCGATTCTTTTTTATATAAATACATAATTTTCCAAAGACTTAATTTTTTATAATGTTTTCCAGTCTTAAAATTTTAGTTTTGTTGTAAACTTACCAAACATTTAATTTTAATGCACATATTCTGGTTTTACCGAATAAAAAATCTTTACTAATAGTTTTACGAGGAAACGTCATTATTTCTAAAAATTGCTGAGAATATAAAAATTTTAGGTTAGATGTAAATTACGCTAATAAATTAAGAAAACAGAAATATGCTTTATGATATTACCGAGAATTCTTATGTTAAACTAAATGTTTGTCAAACGAAGTTGTCTGATGATCCCAAATTAATTTTAAATACAAAGTTTTAAATATAAACTCTGATTGTTATATTTCTATTTTTCAAATGAACATCTAAAAGTGCTGTTCTGTAAATGAGTTTCTTGGTGTCATTACAACTTTTTTTTATTGGTATTTATCAGTTATTACCTTAATTTTTATATTTTGCCTATAAAATGCAGTCTGCAAGTTCTTAATAACTAACTAGAACTAACCAGCCCCAAACCGATTGGATCTTTTGTAAAATAAACCGATTGTTCTCATTAAACATAAAGTATAATTAGACTGAAAGTGCGAATACATTTAGCCCAGGTGCCGCGCGCGGCCTTTTTGGTATCGTTGCCATGGAAAGTGTTTACCAAACCGGGAAAGCGGTGGCGCAGCAAGGCGAACGCTGCCTTGGTGACCAGGTCTAGGACGCGGTGCTTAATGAATACGCACTTTAAGACATCCTCATGAATTTGTTTGCTTGGTTGTAGTTTTACCAAATAAATAAAAAAAATAAATAAGAAATGCTGCTTGTCTACTTCATGCATCAGAACATCTAATAAAAACGACTTTAGCTTTAACACAACTCATATTTATACACTTTTTAACTCTTAACATACAAAAAATAACAGTTAGTTTCTATTGACAAAGTTGTATTTAATATATGTATTATTTTAAACACTAATCAAATACACAACTTTTGTATTTATAACCCTGCAGTTACCAAGTTTATTTAACACTCTATTTTACATATTAGGTAAAACACATTTTATATTTTATTTAAAAACCAAAAATACAAATTAAATAAGGTAGTTTAAAGCAAAAAAAACCCTTCTAAATGATCAATAAATGTTTAAAAAAATCATAAAAAAGTTAAAATGTGCAATAAGATGGACAATTCATCAAATATAATGTGTTTTTTTAAAATTTTAAAAAAAATGTATTAAATGAATCCCTTTTAAACACATGGTGATTTAAAAAAAATTTTTATATGTATAGTTTAGTCATGAAATAACTAAGTTGATATCAGCACAAATATTAAATAAATCTTAAAAATCTAACCATAACAACTTATTTAGTCGAGTATGGTAAACTGTATATACTGGAAATCGAAAGACATCTAAGCTGTAAATATAGTATTTTTGTGTTCTGAACGTTTGCTACTTCTTGTTTCAAAGTTATTTGGTCACATTATTTAGTTTTAATTCGATCCAAAAATTTGCTTTTTGTTTATTTAGTTTTGCTTGTGGTTAAGTCGTCGTAACGGACATGTTTATACCAACTCAAAGTGCATACAAGCCGGACAAAATCATTTAATGCATTTGTTATATTCCTAATTTATTTACATTAAAAAAATGTTTTTTTCATTTTTTTTTTGTAGAATAAGATCTATGTTTGTGTTTTAATTTGCCAAAAAAATGTGTCTCGCCATTTGTAACACTACAGCGGTACATTTTTAGTTGAAAGGGAAAAATTGCAGCATTTTAAACGCAACGCTAATAAGCTGATCAAAAATATTTAATATTACTACTACTTAAAAATGATCAAAAAAAAGGTGACTACATTTAAAGTGTTAAACTAGGACCCTCACATAGTTGTATATGATTACAAAAAATGTTTTGTTACTGATAAACCCAAAGATTGTTTTTTATTTTTTTTAAAACAATAACGGCCATTTAATTACTACTGCAATTTTTTTTGGGAAACTTTCGAAACTGTTTTTAAAAGACCATATATGTGACCATCAAATTTACAAATGATCTTTCCCACTAAGCAAAGAACATCTTAAGCACGTTTTGTAACGTTATTTTTAAAAGTAACTGTGATAACGTTCAATTTTAAACGTTATTTTATCATGTCTGTTTCGTTTTTCTTGAATTTTTACTGATAATTTTCGTTTCTGTAACATACCCTTGTAAATATTTTTAATACGGCATAGAACAAACATCTTAGTGACGTAATTTTTATGTACACTAATGTTAACGTTAAAATGTTGCCATGTATAGAATGGTGTTTTAAGTACAAGTTGATACATCTGTTAATATACGTATCAGATACGATTATAATTTGTTAAACATAAAATGTTATTGGTGCGTTATAATAATGATATTATTTAATGCAGAATCGTTACGTTTACTGCGTCTACTACATTTCCTCTGGAAATGAAAAACACGAGAAACATATCGACCTCGTTTTATTGTACCCGCACAAATTTTGTTACATTTTTTGACAACGACGCCAGGTTTAGAGAAAGAAGCTTTGTTTTAGTACTTAACCTTACTTTTTTTTTAGAACAATTGTGTTTTGTGTAGTAGAAAATTTTAAAAGGGTTTTTTCTAGTGATAAAAAGGAAATATTGATCGGAAAGTAAGTATTTTACAGTATTTTCTATTACACTTCAGTTTTTATGTATGTATGTGGGTATATAGATAAACTGACCAAAATCCAGTTTTTGAAGTTAAGGGTTTTTAAAAACTTAAGTCTAGAAAATCCAGCGTTAGCCGTTTCCTTAAGATAAATATTGGGGTAATAAGTCCGGATTTAGTTTGGTGGGGTACCTCCCATTCCCTAGATAAAATATAAATTAAGGAAAGTCCCCTAAATTAAGATTTGTTCTTTATACCTTACATATTAGTCATTTATAAGACTGGAAAGTAGTTTTTTTGCAAGTCGAGTCAGCGGTTTGAAAGGGCGAGCCGTAATTGACCGTAGGCGACTCCTTGAAGCTTGGCCAGACCTGCAAAACACTTGTTTTTCAATCATAATGTACAATGTTTTTTTTTCACCAGTATAAAAAACATAATAATATTTTAATGATCGACAACCGCTCTATTTATCCGCTTGACAGGGGTTTGATACTTATTATAACAATAAGAAAAATTTTTAAGACACCCACAGACGGTAGTAGTTAGGCTAACCTTGTAGACTGTCCAAAGATAAAAAAACCCACTGAAGTTCTTTTCAGTAACAACCATGCATAAAAACGGCTATGCTCCAAATAGCAGCTTTTTTTTTATTTCATGGATCTGCAAAGTAGCCCAAAAAAAGTTACTTTCTGGCCAGAGTGTTTTCCGAAAATGGGTATTTCCGATCGGTAAAAAAAAAACTTTTAGGGGACTTATATACAAAAATTGAGTATTTTAAATTTGATCAAAGTTGTAATTTAAAAGGGGATTTACTGTGAAGTTTTTTTATTTTGTACTTTTAAGAGCCCCTGATAGTAGACGACACATAAATAATAGTAATAATAATAATAATAATAATAAAATTATTAGAAAATTAATTTTTAAATAAATTGTAGATGCAGCACATTATGTTTTTAAATGACAACTTTTCCCAAAAAGTGGTTTTGGCATTTAAAAAAGAGGGCATAGGTTTAGCATGCTCAAGTTAATCAAGACGGCTCCCAGGGAAGAAGAAGAAGCAAGTAACAACCTTAAATATAACTGTAAATAAAAGGTTTTTTTGAGGGATAAATTGAATTTTTAATTGGATTGTTTATCAAATAGAAGCAAAATAATAATTATATAGTACAAAGTGTCTAAATGTTTTTTTAAAATTAGGTTGTTTATTAGTATTTACCATTTAGTAATGGCTAATCGAGTAGCTAATATAAGAGAAAATTTGACTTTTATATTTTAAAAAAATTGTAGGCTTTAAAGCCAACACAAGGTTTTTTTCCGTTATAATAGTGAAATAAAGTATCTATGATACTATCTGCAAATACATTTTTTGCCAAATTTGTGATATAAAATTATGAAGCAATTATGTCAGTAACCCAAAAAGTTTTTTTGGGGGAAATATTTTACAAAGTTTTTTTTCCAGGTGCAACTAGGAGGGGAAAAAAAAAACAGAACATGGATATTAGTACATACAGTTGTTTTTTAATAAGCATTTTTTAAATTATGTAGGCAATTTTTATACCTAACTTAAGACCTTTTTACTTTTTTTTTTTAAAAATTACTCATATTTACACATCACGAAATGTGTAAGACTTTATAAAAATAAATTAAGAAAGATAAACATTATCACATGAACCTTTTTATATATCAACTGTTATACTTTGTGTGGATTTAGAAAATAAGCTTTCCATATTAAATAATCTGTTTTAAAAAAAATTTGAAATTTTTGAAAGGAAGTTGTAGACATCAGATATTTATGAATAAATTTTTACTATAGTTTATATTAGTTTTTTTTTTTTTAGGGATAGTTACTTGTCACTGGTTTTATCTTGGAAACTATTGTACTATTTCAGGGTGGACGAAAAAAAGATTATCACAAATAACAGGCGTCACAACCCTTCGACATCCATATTTTCAGTGGCATCTTTAATAAAGAGTGGACGCAACATTTACTTTTATACACGAAAATGCTAAAACTTTAGGGTAAACGATTTTTTTTAAAATTGTTAATTAATTAAATTTTTTAGGGTTTTTAAAAATCGTTAGGGTACTTCACAATTTTAGTTTTAGAAAACTCAAACATGAAGGAAATTTTAAACAAATCTTTTTTACTTGACCAGTCTACGTTTTAAAAAATATGTTTCACTTTGTTAGTGCTTTGCGTATAAATAAATTTTCGCCCACTCTAGATGATTAACAGAAAATAGTATATGAGGAAAGGCTTAAAAAATCGTTTAGTAATTTTAATCAAATCCGTGATCCATACTTCAAAATATATCAAAAAAGTTTGCCCTTTTTAATATAGTTAGTATCCTCGCCTCCTAGTGATAAATGCGCCAACTTGATACGTTTAGTGACTTTCAAAGCCATCTTCATTATACTAATTTTTATTTAAAGCTGTACCATCCATATGTTGCTGTACATTAAATGGTTAACAAAATACGATTTACGACCATAATTAATTACATTCTGTATTATTACTATACACCCCACATAAGGGATCCAAAAAATCTTACAGAGGTCGAAAATGTTTTCTTTTGTATTTTCTTTTAGTCCGGGAGGCCACCGCAAAAAACCAAGCCTATCGGAGAACCGCATGTAACATTTTTTTCATATTACTATGAACTATAGGCAATTCAAAGCCGCACTGCCTCCTCAGCTCAGCGGGCTCAAATTAATTTTTTTTTACCTTAAAAAATCGTGAAAAATCGTTTTTTTAATATAACTCAAAAACTATTGATTTTAGGAAAGTATATTAATAATTATATTGATGGTCTAATAAAACTTCGTCATTTTTTTTATAATTTTTTTGTAGCCCTTTTAGTTTTCGGGATATTAACGATTTAAATTTAAAATAAAAACGCAAATATCATAAAAATTAAAAGAGTTACGAAAAAATGTAATAAACAAAATATTTCTAATAAAATAAGTATTAAAGGTAATATAAGCAAAAAAGTGATTTTAGCCCTTAAATATTTCGGTGATAACAATATTTTTTCTGGTACAAGTAAGTATACCAGCAACGATCCATTTAAAAATTAATTTTACATTTTCTGTTCATTAAATGAAACAAACTAATACACAACGAATTCTTGGATAGAAATAAAATAAACAAACCTTGTTTGGCATTAATATATTCAGGGGGACAAGGAGGGATAGTTCTTGTAAACACACTGCACCGGCAACATTGATTAAAGACACTGAATCACATAACTCCGGAAATAATAACTTTTTCAATGTTTATGGCATTGCACCATAAATTACATTTTTATAAATCGATGATTCTTTATTGTTAAAAATTATTTTTTAAGCCGGAAAACTATTTTTGTTTATTATCTGAAGTGACAGACAGATATAACATTTACTTTAGATGCTCAATTCGGTTGCTGTTGATCAACATCAAATTTTGGCGACATACCGCGTTAAACATTGTTAGGACAGTTAACATACCGGTTTATTTTCGCGAGAAGCGGTAACGTAGGGGAAGGTATTCTGACGTCAGTATCTACGTCATTACTTTGTACCCAGTATCTACCGCTATCGCCACTAGTCAGGAGGAGCGTTAATAATGGTTATGTCAAATTTAAATTTAAAATAATGGAGGGTTCGCGGCTTTTCTATTGTTTTGGTTCTGTGATGTTTTTTTTTGCTATGGTTTAACAACTATTTGGATTGCAGATTTTTTGGTTTATTGGTTAATTTCCAAATGGATGAATTAATACAATTATATTTAAATCATAAAGGAAAAATTTACTTGTTATAGTTAACTTGGAAACAGCTTATATCTTATTAAATGAAAAATTTGGTTTATATATTATCTTCTCGACTTATTTCTTAACTCTCCAAAGACCTTACATTTAAATTTAAATTTAAAAGTGTATTAAACCATTAGCATGTAAGTTGACATACGTAAACCGTTTCGTTTTTGCGAGGATAGGCGGGTTAAACACGGTTAGAATGGTGGGGGAAAGAACTGCTATCAACCAGTAGTTAAAAACGGTAAGTCGCGAAAATATCCTTATAGTCAGTTTACAAAATGAGAGTTTACAAAAGAGATAAAATGACATCGAAGTGCCGTACAACACCTGATTTACTATCATTTTTATTAAACGAATGCAGCAGCTGTCCAAAATAACCTTGTTGCCGGTGCTTGGAACTGTCATATTAATAAATGTTTATATTTAAATCGATGTTGCCTATATTAACACAAAAACCAATAGGTTTGAATAATTTTATTACATTTTTAAGGTAATTTCCTGATTTTGGTTTTTGAGATCTGGCAATTTGTTTACCTTTTTTCAAAACAAAAACAAACAGATCACTATACCAAACACACTGTCTACAAACTGGCGTTGCGTTAATTCTAGTCCTTGAGTTCGTTGCTAATACACATGTGCTTCGAGGTAATGGGGGATAACCTGGTGGCACGGATATTTTATTTAATTTTTTTTGGTCCAATAACTGTACCCATTCCGATCTACTTAAAACTTTAACTAAAATAAAATTTAATCTTTATTTAATTGAAAAAAAATGCCTTCTTTATCTGGGTGTTATATACCTGACAGAACGCTTAACACTTCTCGATCTCCTATGCTACTATGTGTATAGCTCATCGTTTAAATATTTTTATTATCGATTAAAATATTAATATCAATAATTTATATAGACAGTTACTTGTTCAGAATGATCCTAAAAAGTTTTAATTATAATTTTAACATTTTTTTTATATAGTTTATTTAGTATTAAACTTTTACAACATTTCTCTTATTAAGCTATCTACTTCTTCTAGGCTTAAAGCCATTCTTATTTAAATTATAGTATTTACCCATTTATTTACTACTTTAAGAAATGATTAAATTAAAGTTTAAACATTCATTCAACTAAAAAAAATGAAATAAATAAACTATAAAAAAAATCATGTTAAAAATATTAAAATTTTCCCAAGATCATTATGAATGAGTAACTGTCTTTATAAATTAATAATATTACTATTTAAATCGATAATAAAAATATTTAAACGATAAGATATACACATAGAAGCACAGAAGATCGAGAAATGTTAAAGCGTCCTGCCAGGTATATAACACCCAGATAGAGGAGGCACTTATTATCATTTTTTTTCAATTAAATAAAATTTAAATTTTATTTTGGTTAAAGTTTCAAGTAGATAGGAATGTACAGTTTTTGGACCAAAAAAAAACGAAATAAAATATCCGTGCCACCAGGTTATCCCCCATTGCCTCGAGGCACATGTGTAGTAGTTTGTTTCGTTCAATAAATAGAACATTTTGAAATAATTTTTAAATAAATCGGAGCTGGTATACTTACTTGTATTTACCAATAAAATATTATTAGCGAAATTTTTAATGACCAAAATCACTTTTTTGCTTATATCTCATTTATTACTTATATTATTAAAAATGAGTATATAGCTATTTTTATAGGGCTAACCAAAAAGCATATTTTTTGCCCATTACATTTTTTCGTAACTCTTTAAGTTTTTACGATATTTGAGTTTTTATTTTAAATTTAAATCGTTAATATCTCAAAAACTTAAAGAGCTACAAAAAAATTATAAAAGAAAACCGACGAAGTTTTATTAGACCATCAATTTTGGTTATATACTTTTTTTTCCTAAAATCAATAGTTTTCGAGTTATATTAAAAAAAAAACGATTTTTCACATTTTTTTATGGTAAAAAAATTTGAACCCGCTAAGCTGAGGCAGCAGTGCGGCTTTGAATTGACTATAGTTCATAGTAATATAAAAAAATGTTTCATGCGGTTTTTTTATAGGCTTGGACTATTTATAGAACTTCTTTGATACATGGTGTTTCTAAAATTTTTCTTTCTTCGTTCCAAAGTTTGATTTTTTAAGGGCGCTAATTCCGAAATCAATAATTAAAAGACTTCGTTTTTCGATTCTCCTGAAAAATTACAGGGGTTGAAAATGAGGTTTTTTTTGCTAAATTTGCTGGTGTTTTTAAAATTTATGAACCGACTTTTGCTTCAAAGCTAAAATTTTTTTAGTTGCTAGAGCCTGAGCCCCTAGTCAAAAGAACTTTAAGTCTTCGGCTCTCCAGAAAAATAACTTTGCGAAGTCACATCTCAAAAGTAGTCAAATTTGATGCTGTTTGATAATTATTTTAATAATTTTTATCCAGTCATTGAGACGGCCTATAACGATTGGTTGAAATTTTGCAACCTTTTAATTGTTATTAACATCTTTTATCTTCGTCTTTTCCATGTCATCCGCGCCGAAGTCCCCTATCTCTTTCTAAAAAAACTAATTTTTGAACGGGCCGGGATTCCCTTGACTGGTACCAGTACGGATTATTAGGTTTTTTCATATTTTAGTTTAATTCGTGATGCAGTATTTTAAATGAACCACAAATTTAGTGCTGTTCTAAATAAGATCAAATGCGCTTTACAAAAGTTAGAAGTTCTCAATGCTTGAAAATATTATTTTTGTAGGAGACTGTACATAACACGGTCTATTCATTATTTAGTAATGTTTTACACTATTTTATACTTTTTGGACCCACCATGTCCTAAAATACACCTTCCATAAAAGCGATTGCGTAAAAAAGAATAAAATTGTGTACACTATTTCTTAAAAACAAACAGACTTATGTAAACTTTCAAAAATTAATATATTTTTAACCAAACTATCAAAAAATTTAGGACTTTTTTTAAATTTTCTAATACTTTGATCTTTGATTTATATTGCATTTGTTTTAAAAAATATCGTAAGAACCGTTTTCGAAATATTCCGAAATAAATTCACGGCTTTAATACATGACAGATATCGACAATGTTAATAACGAACAATTTGATTATTAATAACTTGTTTCACAGACGATAAAAAAAATTCGTGTTTTTTTTCACTTAGATAAAAGATACTTTTATTAACCCTGAACTAGGTACCTTAGATACATTCGGTGTTGAAATTGAAAATTATAATGCTGCAAAACATAAATAACTTTATGCAACACAAAATACAAAACCACGTAAGTATAATATTTTTTAGTCTAACACTCACGGTTGTTAATTTAAAATAAATATAATTTATCGTGCGGTACAAGGTGTTACCACGTGTTACTATTATATCAGCGAAAGGGTATTTGTGTCCTGTTCTTTTGCATATAACTAATAAAGAAGAAAAATATGCTCGGTGCAAACATTTTTAATTACTATAATAAATTACAATCATAGGACAGCATTTAAACCTGTTTATTATAATAGTCTAGTCGAGAAGTGTGTTTCCTGCGAAAAATAGAAGGCTTCGACAAATATGAGCGATAGCTCATTCGACGCGGAATACAAATCTGAGAAAGGCGTTTTGAGGATTTTTGCTGCCAAAATAAAAAAAAATTACAATTGTTATTACCAGAAAACGAAATAAAAAAAGCCATTTCGATTTTTGATGATAACTCAAAAACCATGAGAGATGGCAAAAGTTGCATAAAAGATCTTTGAAAAGAAGAAAATTTCCGATAAAAAGATCCAAAATTCCGAAGTTCTATCTCCATTATTTATAATTTTAATTTAACGCTAAAAATGGGCCTTCGCGCGACACTCCTGGTTGCGCGCTCGGCGTCAAAACTGAGTACGTCACACTAAAAAAAAATTAGGATATTAAATATTAATTGAAAATTTTTTAAAAATTATGGTGTATTCAGAACTCTTTAAATAATTTATTTCCGTTGAAAATTCAACTTAAAGTTAATTTTTCAACAAGTTAGACAATTGTTAATTACCAAAATTGTTTTAAACTTTCGTCTTGTACTTTTAAATTAATTTTTTAATAATTTCTTATATACATACCTTACCAGATCACTTCATAAAAGTTTAAAAAATATTAATGATTTGTATAAAATAATTTTATAACTTTGACAATATTACTCTGATTTTTAATTTTTTGTCAAAGTAAAAAAACTGTTATAAACAAAGGATTAAAATTTTTAAAACTTCTATGGCATTATCTTCTTAAGTATGTACATGTACATACTTAAGAAGGGCTTTAAAAAGCGAAAAATTTTGACGCCAAACGCACAACCAAAAACGTTGCGTGGAGGCCCATTTTCAGCGTTAAATTAAAATTATAAATAATGGAGGTAGAACTCCGAAAGTTTAAACTTTTTGATCGAGAATTTCCTCCTCTTCAAGGATCTTTTTTGCAATTTCTGCTATTTTCTATGGTTTTTGAGTTATGAGTAAAAATGCTTTTTAAAGGCTATTTTAACTAATTATTATATGATTGTGAAGTAGACTCCACCCGGCAAGTTAAGTTTGCCGCCGTTATTCTCTTTTGGCAACATTGGTGTACATAATTATTTTTAAGCTATACAGATACTTTTATTTTAATATTAAAAGAGGGTCACGGGATTTGATACATGTATGTTTAGTAAATATTTAAATCCTTAAGTAGATATATTACACAGGTCAACATTTGACCTACGCGGGAACGCCGGAAGCGGTTAGGTGCTACTAAGGTTTTTGGGGTCGCCGATTACGATGAGAGGGTTAGTTAACGTCCATCACGTCAAGTTTAAGGTCATTTAAAGCTCAAGTGAAAAAAAATCTTCAAAAAAATCTGGAAAAACTTATGCATATGTTTTCAAGATAGCTGAATCCGAATTCGGCGTTTATTTACACTTCGGATTTTTTTCCAGATTTTACCCATGTTTTTTTCTTTACTTAACCTTTAAATGATCTTGAACCCAAACTTATGAAGGGTAACTGACCTCATTTTCTGATTGGCTGACCTCAAAAACATACATACGTACGATTTTTTTCAGATTTTTTGAATCGTACCTAACATTTTAATTCCAAAAACCCCTTAAAATGACGTTAAAATGACCTTGGATGACCTCTAGGATAGATGTAAATAAACGCTGGATTCGGATTTAGCAACCTCTAAAACAAACGCATGAATTTTTCCAGATTTTTCCAATGGTTTTTTCTTCACTTGACCTTCAAATGACTTTGAACCTGACGTGATGAAGGTTAACTAACACTCTCATCTAGGGATGTTGCGGATGCGGATGTTGACACGTATGCGAAACTTGTTTTTTTTAAAAGAAACTATATGGGTGCAGAAGTAAAATGGCAAGAAAAGTATTTATTTAATAATTTTATTACCTATCGAATTACTTAGTGGAGGATTGGAGCATATGTTTCTTGTAAAAAATAGGTATGTTGCGGATGCGGATACGGATCTTGTTTTTTTTTGACATGAAACTATATGGGTGCAGGAGTAAAATAGCAAGAATAGTATTAATTTAATAATTTTTACCAATCTAATTACTAAGTGGAGGATTGCAACATAAGTTTCTTGTAAAAAAACAAGATCCGCATCCGCATTAACATACGCAACATCTCTAGTAAAAAAAAACAAGGTCCGCATCAACATCCGCATCCGCAACATCCCTACTCTCACCGTAATCGGCAACCCCAAAAACCATATAGTCCAGGGCATTTAGATCCAGATCGACCGAAATAAAGAAATTTTTAAGGCCAGCAGATATCGAGATGCGGTTTTCTGCATTGTGTTCTGAAAGCTTCCAGGAAAAAAGTCTATATGGTGTGGTTATGCCATTTTAGAAAATTGCATTCTGGTGCAATAAATGCATTTTGCAATTGCATTATTACTTGCAATCATGGGCGTATTTAAGGGGCCGGGGGCTGGCAGCTGCCCCTTGCTCGGTCATCGAAAGCGTAAAAATGGTTTAAAGTTGTCAAATATGGATTTCAAAATATTTTTGGTTAAAAATACACGTTGAAAAAATGGATAAAATGGCAATAATAATCTAAATATAAAAAAATTTGAAACGTAACTATGCAGTAGGAGGTAGAGGAGATTTTCTTGCGTGAGGCGGTACCACCCCACTTGCCCTTTAAAGGACTCGTGAAGTCCTAATCGACATTTCGAGTTCTGGGTGGATGAGTTAGTTTGCCTTCTTTCTCTTCTATCTTTTTTTTCTCTATCATAAAATTTGAAAAAAAATGATGATGGCACTACCAAAAGTAAAGTATTCCGCAGGTAAAACACCCCGCCAATCGGATCTCCGGGTGAGGGTGAATTTGGGGGGCCATCATGGAAATGTCTAATATCATTTACTAATATATGTTGACTTAACTCCAACGTAAACTCTGTTCATCAGTCTTCTAAACCCCATATATTATTTCTTACCGAAACCCAAATAAGTTTCGAAACATTAACCAACCATCTCCTTTTGTCAGGCTATGAACTCATTTCATCTTTTCGACCCCATGGCGTGTGTGACAAAGCTAGACTTTTAAAAATCCAAGCCCACAAAAAGTTTCTTGAAAACCCTAGTCCCGAAAACCGCCAGGCTAGCATTCAAGCAAGAAATCAATATAATCAAACTATTTCAGAATCCAAAGAGCGTTTTAACAATCGGATAAAAGATAAAGTCCTCTCTTGCTCGAATGGCAGTAAATCCTTTTGGTTCTTTACCAAAAACATTAGTCGAAACTTTTGCACAAATTCTTTTTTACCCCTAATCTTGAAGATGAAATTGTTTCTATCTCTAAATGAAAAGCCGAACTATTTGCCAAACAATTTGCTGCAAAATCTACTCTTAATCCTCCCCTTAATCTTCCTCTTCTAACAGTTGCCCCACTGTTCCTCATAACATGTCCGATATTATTTTTAAAGTCAAACAGATTAAGCGTAGGCTGGATGACATACCAGCAATCGTTTTGAAAAAATGTGCCCCTGAGCTTGCACCCATCTTAACTCGCCTCTTTCGACTCTCTTACGACACGGGCATTTTTCCGAAAAACTGGAAAGCTGCACATGTGCAACCTGTCCCCAAGAAAGGATGCAAAACTCTCCCTTCTAACTATGGACCTATTTTTTTTGTTGTTTGCAAAGTAATGAAAAAGTTCGTTAATTCTTAAATATTAAAGTGTTTGGAAAAACACAAAATTTTACATGACAGACAGTATGGATTCCGTCACTGAAAATCCAGAGCTGATCTTCTTTCCTTTGTCTCACAGCACTGGAACAAGTCTCTTGAGTTGCTTGGCAAATCCCAGATGCTCTTGACATATTTAAGGCTCTTGATCAGGTATGGCATGTTGGGCTTCTTAACAAACTTCCTTACTACGGTCTTCCACCTAAGCTTTGTTCTTAGCTCTTCAGTTTTCTTTCTCTAATCGACGTATATCAGTTATTGTAGATGGTCATACTTTCAGCTTTTATCCAATTAATTCGGGGGTGCCCCAGGGCTTAGTACTGGCACCAACTCTGTTCCTTCTTCACATTAACGATCTTCTCTCTTTTACAACCAATCCTATCCATAGTTTTGCTGACGATAGTACCCTCCACTGTAATATTAAATTTCTTAAGCCACCCTGTAGTTCTAATTTGGAAAGCAAGCGCGGGTCAATGCAGATATCTCTTTCACAAGACCTTAAAGTGAGCTTGGATTGGGGAGCCAAAAATCTTGTCCAGTTTAATGCCGCTAAAATACAGCCATGTTCGCTATCGCGGAAAAAGTGGGCCTGTGCTTATCCGTTACTTATAAGTTCTGCGGAACAAAAAATCGTTTAATCTAGTGGGTGTTTCTTTTAAGAATAACCTTAACTTCACAAGCTTTTAAGAAGCTTGGATTTTTTTTCGAGCCAGAAAGTATTTCTCTTCTTTTAATCTCTATACTCTATATGTATCCCAGATCAGACCCTCTTTAGAATATTGTTCTCACGTCTGGGAAATGGCGTCTCCAACAAAACTTAGCATTCTTGACTCCATTTAGAGAAGAGCCGTTCGTCTTATTAATGATCTCACACTTACAGAAAAGCTTCCTTCTCTTGCCTACCGACAAGCTTTAGGGGATTTTTCCCTGTTTTATAGGTATTTTCACGGCTTCTGCTTCGAAGAGTTAGCCAGTATAATTCCTCCTTTGGCAGCTCCCAACAGACCAACACGTAGTGTCACTTTTATGCATTCTTTTACAGTCTAACTTGAGAGGCCCCGAACTTCCCACTTTGTTCATTCCTTCATCCCTAGAGTGTCCAGATTATGGAACCAGCTACCCTCAGAAGTTTTTCCGTTTCTCCCAAATCTCCCAGTATTTAAGTCTCGTGTAAATAAACTCTCTATTGCCACACTTCAGACACCCATGGTAGTTAGTACTTAGGCCTTAGCCTTCGTGGACTCTCTGTCAGATAAGAAATAACTAAAACAATTATCTTGACGATTTAAACTTGGGATCACTTCAGATTCAGGTCCCCTAGTCAAAGGCTACCAAGGTTAGCATTTATGCTGCCCCTCCCCTATACCCAGGTCTGAATACGCCCATGCTTGCAATATTATAAAAACGAGCGATTTATTCCAAGTTTACAACTTGGAATAAATCGCTCGTTTTCGGGGATGCCGAATTTAAATCTGGCATTAAAGCTACCCGGGGGCGCTCGGGGGTGGCTCTGCGGCGGTGCCCAAAGGATGATTGGGGAAGAAAAGGCAGCATCCATGAAAATCAGCCAAAAATCGTTACTCGGGGGTTTCCGGGGATCCTTTATTTACATGAGCGCTCTTATCAAAGGTGTTTTTTTTGGCCTAGCTGTGTACAAAAAGTGTAAAATAGGGTAAACTTGTTCTAAATAACAAATAGACCTATAATATCAGATTAAGAACGTGGAAAACCAGTTTTTTTAGGATTTTTTTTTTTGTTTATAAGTCAAAACAACTTGTCTTACATTTTAAAATAATTGTAAGACATGGACAATAAGAAAATATACAATTATTACAAAAAAAAAATATTTACGTTACCTTTGTTAAGTTTTTAAAAAATACACTTAAAAAAAATTAAAGAAAAATATAAAACCCATAATTTGCAATATTTACAAACGTCTTCTACCTTAATCAAGACCGCAACCCAGGTACGAGCAAGGGAGGCAGCTGCTTTCTCCTAGCAGGGTGTGGGCAATATTAATTCTTTATATGTAAATATAAAATTTATATCTAGTTTTAAGAACTCGCCAATAATTATGACTTTAGAAATTTATAATTATTTTTACTTCCTCACATAACTGTAAAGATTCCTATTTTTTTCAAGTAAATATTTATGCTATTATTAGTTTTCTTTTGGCTGTCCCTCTAGTCCCTGAAAAACACCCGGCGGCGCCCTTAGCCTTAATAATAATAAGAAAAATACATGCCTGTTAGTTATGCTTTGCACAAGTAACTATGTTACATGGTTAGCTAGAAAAAATTTGCTCAATGACATTATCCTCATTTAAAACTGTAAAGGACCCCACAGACTACGGTTATTTTCATCCATTCGTATCGCCGCGATTCAGATCGGCGTGTAAAATATGCCAAAAACCGGTGTCTGTGGGGCAAAACCATCGTGCCGCATTATCGGTAAAAATTTCTGCTGGCGCTTGGTTTTTGGAACGACGCACAGTGGATCGAAGTATAGGAAAACCCGGACATTCGCCGACATTCGCAATAACTTTTTGGTCTTATTATTTTGAATTAGTTATTGTTGTTTGATAACAGTAAACGATGTTTTTTTTTTTTAATTTTGATTAAATCATTGACGTAATACAAAGTACAGGGTGATTAAGATTCATTAAGATTCTAGGTTTACCGTAACGATTTAAAAATCGTAAGGTATAGCAAATGTGTAGTTTAAATTTGGCAAATTTGTTTATTTTAAAGCTTACTTAAATAAGAAACTAAAATTATTCTTAGACCTTCTGAAAACATACGCAAAAGAAAGGATATTTAACATTTTAGTTTTTTATTTTTTCTGACTGTATATCAAAAGCTTATAAAAAACGAGAAATGCTTTTGTGTAGCAGTTTTTTTCCCTTTATAAGGTAGTACTGTCAGAATTCCAATTCGACGTTTCGGTTCCTGTCAACCATCATCAACTTTGTTTTTTCTTATAGCCGTAAATGATTCTAACATTGTTGAAATGATCGTTTTATTTTCTATTCAGTAATTTGCAACTCGGTATGTTTATATAAAATCAAAGATTTCTTATAAGACTCAATTTCATGAGGACCTCTTATGAAAAATCCAAAAACTGATTGCTGGCAAGAACCGGAACCTACGATTAAAATTCTGAGAACGCTAGATAAGGACGCTACAAGAAGACAAATTGCTACAAGAGAATGATTTTCGATTTCTGATATTATTTATACAAAGTAAAAAAAACAGAAATAACATTCATAACAATTATAATAATAATAATAATTAATAACATAATAATTCATAACAAGAAACTAGCTAAATAAATTTAGTTTTCAAATTAATCAAGGAAAGAGCCTCTTCTGTCATGATAGTTAGTTTTTTGTTCTCAGATTTTAATCTTATGGTAGATATCAATGGATCTGATGAGAGAATTAGATTATGTAAAATATCTTCGTTTGTAAATATCCTACTACTTTTTCTTGCGCGTAACTCTCTGTAATGGCAAAAATGTTTATTTCTCGCCTCTGCTGCTTCTTCTGAAAGGTTGCCTATAGGGAATATAAAATTTCTTATTATGTCGGCTCCATGCATGAGAAGTTTGTGTATAGATGCCGGCATGTAGTACCATCCATACAAATCTACATATAATTTAGCTGTTTCTTCTAGTTCCAAGGAAGCACCCGAGAGATTGGGTGCTGATGCCATGCCGCATGCCGCGGCCGGAGGACTTGGCAAACCATTTTTGTTAGCATCTTCCCCAGATTCTTTTATGAGACGCAGGAAATTAATAACTTGCTGTTTTGTTTCCTGCCTCTTTTGTCCAATACGTCCATGTATTAAGGCTGATAATGCTTCCTGCTCATTTGGCGCAGTGCAGATCGGAAATGTCTGTCGAAGAGCCTGACCATATACTGCTCTATTTCACTTCTTTTTGATATATCGTAGGTATTTCTTCCATTAACAATAAAGTTATTATTTTCACCGTTTTGCAGTTTGTGAAAAATAATTAGCTGTCAAACTGAAGAATATGACCGTGACATGCAAATTTATTTAGTTTGTGTACCTATGGTAACGACATTACATCACGGCCCGCTCACGATATCTTATATCTTGAAAATAAAGAAGATTTTTTGTTAAAAATTTTGCATAGAACTCAAAAATGCATAAAACTACATGATGTCGCATTGAAAATTTCAAAGTTGATATCGGTATCTTCATATTGGGACATCCTGTATAACTAAAAGTACATTTAAAATATACACCACCCCGTATCTTGTAACTTTTTTTTTAACATTTCTTTGTATCTCTGTAATTAGAAAGGTTTCTTAGTCCACGCAATAGTTGAATTCAGCTGTCCTATGCACCCTAAGCGTAATATGCGATCATTTCGCGGGGTCGCAAGTGGTCGCAGCCAATCTTTATGGGCATTATTTAGGTAAGGTTTGATCTTACCAAAACGCCTAACTTTAGCTTAGGCAATTGAAGCCATTTTTTTAAAACCCAAAAAAACTTTATAATTGAGAAACAAAATCATCGATAACAAAAATATCGTACCACAGATAAAAGAGATAGTACAAAAACAATATTTATACACTAAAGGATTCTCAGATATATTAGTTTCAATATGCCGCAAAGTGTAAATTGTGAATTTTCTAAAACACCTTTTTTTGGGGAACCGAAAAATAGTTAATATTTTGTCATATTTAACAATATAGACTTTACCATTGAAATCACATACTTTTTTCCACCGTGTAGGTAGCCAAAACCATATTGAGGTATTTTCTAAAAACAATAATGTGTTTATATTATAAAAATATAAAATAGGTCGGAAAAAATCATAATTTTTAAAAATCGCCAATGTCCACCTATTTACATTGCCTCGGTCAACTGTGCGACGGTTCGACTCGTGGTGTTCCTACTGATAGTTTTAGGGATTTTATTCAAAATTGACGGTTTTTTTTTGTACGAGAGGAGCCAAGGAAACAGCGGCACAAGTTCATACGTGTTATTTTTATTTAAAATGCTTTCTCTTTATAACGTTACCGTAGGACGCACAAAGAAACGGTCCAAATTACCTGTACTGTGTGGGCAAAACACTTCGGCGATTCAATATACGAATGGATGAAAATAACCGTAGTCTGTGAGGGCCTTAACGCCAACGGTTTCATAGTAGGTACAGGGCCGTTCTTATCAGTTTTGGCGCCCTGGGGTATAAACCAATTAGCGCCCTAGAGCCTGTAAACTACTTTTTTTAAAGACGGGACAAATAAATAGAGAACGTCTAAATAGAATAAATTCAAAGAATGCAACATTGCTCATATTTTTAAATTCAAATGAAAATATTTAACTTATTTGTAAGTTCTTAAAATTTTCGTTAATATTTTTTGTTGTAAAAATACAACAAAGAATAGTAAAAAAATCAATTTTGTTTAAGTTTATTTTTGCGAGCTTTTCTTTGTTTGGTAAATTTGTATGTTTTTTGTTCCGCTTTTTTTCTCTATATTAAGTTTATGGAAATGAATAAATAATATAAAAATATTGGTATTTTTGGTCGTTTTGCAAATAATGTAATTTGTAATTGAATATAAGATAGCGACCTCTAAAATTTATTAACTTTAAATTTGATAACCACTTTTATCACATTTATTGGCGAATAAACTCAAGCTAATACCCTATACACCCAATAATAGTTATTTTTGAGTTAAACAGCGACTTAAAAAAAGCGGCGACTTATGAGTCACCGATATACCGGTAACTTAAATATCGCCGTAATGCTCATCTCTAATATAAGGCCAAGAACGCTTATTAGGATATGAAGATTTAAACCAATTTAAAAATTCCTCATCTTTACGTTCGTGGCGCCCCTTAAGTTACGGCGCCCCTAGGCTGTAGCCCAAACAACCCATAGGGTTAGTATGGCACTGAGTATGTAACTACACGTACTTTTGCAAAAGATTTGCAAACTTCATAGTTTCTTGGCCAGAATTGTTATTATTAAAAGTTTTCCAAACTAAAAACTTGCCAATAAAAAATTAAATAATATGACACTGAAGCGAATAAAATAAAATTTAAAAGTTAAAATAAGCTAAATTTGTATACTAAAAAGTAATTTTTAGATTTTTTGTAGTTATAGTCCAAGAGCTGTCAATCCAAAAAGTCCCCTCATACCGTGCATATAATTTTTTTTATGAAAATTGATAGTTTAAAACTATAGGAGTTGAAAACGCGAGGTTTGCGTGGATTTGCAAAGCCGGAAAAATGTTCAAAAACATTTATTATTAAAAAAATGAATTAATGTTTCTCTCCCATGGTATGAAATGGTTTGCCTAAATTGTATTTGATAGAAAATTTCATTCTCTTTCAGAAAAAAAATTACGCAAACCAATTTTTTTACCCGGGAGAGTCAGGCAAACCTTTTAAAGTGTGTGATGTGATGAGGGAGAAAATTTCTTCCTTATACGTGACATAGCTTTTTATTATTTTCTGTTTTTTTAATGTATGATTAAGAATAACTTTGTTTGCGGGCTTAGAAACGGCCAGAAATATCCGGCAAACCAGCTTAAAATCCATTCACTCCGAGCTCATTTTTGATAAATAGAATTATAATCAATAAATATACTTTAGAATAAATGTTTTTTGTAGAAATACTGTTGTTCCATAATGATTTTAATTTTATATATTTTATCAATATTTATTTTTTTATAAAATTACTTTTGTATATTTTTTCATATACATAATGCAGTTGCTGTAGAGATAAGCTTCAAGAACTACGATAGTTTCTATAGTTTCTATCATCTCTATACTTAAAATTTATTGTCTGGTAAATTTATCTGTAACAGCGAAAGGAATTCGAACTATTTTGAACTAAAATTTGTGTGTATGCCAAGTTTAGCTACAAGAAAGCAATAGTACTGGTCAAGTGGTAATTTTTATTTTAAAATCAATTTTTTACAATAACAAAATATAATATTGGAAAAAGCTAAGAATTTAATGTGGTTGTTATATAGTTTAATTTTTATTTAATAACAATTTTGTTTTGCTAGTAAATATTATAACAGGTAATTATTTTCCAAAGATCTTATCGACTTTGGCTAAACTGGCAACATCAAACAAAAGGCATGTCCACTTGCGTTAGGGTCCTAAACGAACCTAATTGGTGGAGTTTGTCGCATGTTTTGTTACTGTGGGGTAAATTGATTTGTAATTTGAAGTGTTTGCGCTTGTTTTGCTTCGTCTTTTTGGGATATCGAATATGGAGACATTCAGTGTCGGAGGTCGGTTTTATCTTTACTTTTAAGTGTTTTGTTAAATGAATACTGAAGAATCAGAGGGAGAAAGTGAAGAAGATGAAGAATCAAGAAAAAGAAATCATTGGAATATTGATGAAATTGACTTTGATGATTAATAAAATAAACTATGTTTGAACATAAACACTTGATAATTGTTTTTACTTTATTTGATTATTTAAACCATCCAAAATAAAAATTTCCTATCATCCCGTTGATCATATTTATCCTTTCATAATTTTAGATCGCAAAAACAATAAGGTGTTATATTTTATAAGTCATTTATTCTAAAGTATATTTATTAATTATAATTCGATTTATCGAAAATAAGTTCGGACTGAATGGATTTTAAGCTGGTTTGCCGGATATTTCCGGCCGTTTCTAAGCCCGCAAACAAAGATATTCTTAAAGAGGACATTAAAAGGAAGAAAATAATTTAAAAAAACTATGTCACGTATAAGGGAGAAATTTTCTTCCTCGTCACACACTTTAAAAGGTTTGCCTGTCTCTCCGGGCCAAAAAAATTGGTTGGCGCAAATTTTTTCTGAAAGAGAATGAAATTTTCTATTAAATACATTTTAGGCAAACCATTTCATACCATGGAAAAGAAACATTAATCCATTTTTTTAATAATAAATTTTTTTAAACATTTTTCCGGCTTTGCAAATCAACTCCTATAATTTTAAACCATCAAATTTCATAAAAAAATTACATGCACGGTATCGGGGGACTTTTTGGATTAACAGCTCATGGACTATTACCAAGATACCAATAAAATAAAACTATATAAATTTTTGACTAAAGCCTGGCGAGTCGCAAAGCAATAAAAATTGCAACAGCTAATGAAATATTAAGATTTGCGCATATGTGTAGCTGAAATTGCACCAGTTATATTAAAACTTCCTAGGACTGATAGTAGCTTTAATTTTTTACTGGTAAAGATTAAACAATATTTAACTTTTATTATAATAGTTCTAGCTTTAACTAACGCCTAGCCTTAACATCTAACATTTAAATATAATTAATAAATAAATGACTCCACAGGTAATTCATCATTTTCATAACACGTAACAGAAAGAAAAGGTCCTGATAAATTTATTAATATTATTAAAAACCACGTGAATATTAACAGGTAATAAAAATATAATTAACTTAGTCCAAGGTTTTAGTCTTCATAAAATTTTACCTACTTATTTTTATTTATAGTTCTTTATTATTAAATCAAATTGACGCACTTCACCTTAAGTTAAAATGCAACTGATAGTTGTTTTAAAATGAGAAAAATGCAAATAAACACAAATTCACCGAAATGGTCCAGAAGTTTAGAAAAAGTGGTTACCCGTGATTAAGCAATGATAAAAATGTTTTTTTTTTTTTGTTTTGCTCCCGGTGGCGTAATTCCTCTATGCCAACCTTATTCAGCTCGTGCTAGTTACGAAGTACGCCGATTTGCATATCAAACTTTACCCAACCCGGTTTAGCGCGCAATGCTGAATAAAGATGTTATTTGTAAGACTATTTTATTGGCGATATTGATAATTAAACAAACTAGTCAATATACGCCAATGCTCTTAATACAATACGTTTACTAATTAAAATATATCTTTTTAGGCGACCTTGTATATTGTAAAATATTTTTAAGTAATTCATTTTTTAACATTTTTTCCAAAAACTTTCTCCTGTATATCGCCTAGTTAAGGAGTTCTTGAAAGTAAACACCTTGTTAACACTGCACAAAGGTATCTTTTATTACTTTTTGCTATAAACGCGTTTATATAGTGTCATGAATGTTAGCTAACAAGCCTATTGTTACAGTGCAACACGTATCACCGAGACACAGATAATAGGTTTTTTTACATTTTATTACTGTGTTAAATCTTATAATTTCTCTCTTTACGCTTCATAATTATTGCAATAGTATAACCTTAAATTCTTTGATCCCTAGAATTTTTCAATGACAGACTATTTTTTTGCAAATCGTTTATATTTTATCGTCAATAAGAGGGCCAAAAATATCAGTTTACGAGTTCATAGATCGAAAAGAAGATATCAGATATGCAGATTCCTGCATTAGTGCGTCAGACGTCCATAACTCCTCCACCAATGAAGTTGGAAAGCTCGTTCAAACGCAGAACTATACAGTACAGGGTGGCGCATTTTGCTTGTATTTACGGCGTATTGAGAAAACCATAAAAGACAGAGCAATTGGGTATATTCGCGTCTTTTAAAAAACCTATAAAGTAATAGCATATATGTATGCATATAAATCGTATAATAACTTCAAAAAAAAAAAAATTAAAAACATATTTTAAGCAAAAACTGCCATTTAAAATTCAAACGCCAAAAATTGGCGGCAAAACAAGCTTTCCGAAGGTCATTGCTGTCTGACGTCACAGCGCATATAAACAGTAAAGCGTCATTCGTGTTTTTAATACATTGTCTCCTTTTAAGCAAGATTAAATTTAATTACGACATTATTTACGTGGCTACAATGAAAAAAAATTGTTGTGTCACGCAGTTGCTTTAGCCCAAGTGTTTTGGCCTAAAAACACTTTTCCAACTTTTATTTGGCCGTTGGCAGCCTTTAAAATTTTTTTTTTTATTTTTCTTTAAATAAAATTAATAACAATTAAATAGCTAAGGTACAGTAAAGCTGAAGGTGAGTAGCAGAGAGAGCGTGCAAAATGCCCTAACTCATTTGCCGGAGAGTAGGGGGGGTTAAACTGGGCGCCACTGCTTTTGGTGCCAGGCCTAGCAGAGACCTTCCAAGATTTAATTGGGAACTCTCGTTCAACTTTACTACCACTCAAAGACAAGAAAAACTTTAATAAACAATATTAACATTAGAAAAGGAGACACTAGGCGAGCCAAATAAAACACTATATCTAAAACAAATAGTTAATTGAATTTATTATAAATTCGTAATTTAAGTTTACAAAAAAAAAAAAAAAAAAATATATATATATATATATATATATATATATATATATATATATATATATATATATATATATATATATATAATAAAAATGAAATGGTGAATGCGCTTAATAACTGTTAAATTTTCTATACTGATGAAAAGAACAAATATTAAAACTATAAGTCTACAATTTCAAAGAAAATATATAAAATATAAAAATATATATAAATACCGCTTATTAAATTAACAATAATTTAATGACCAGGTGCACCATTTGAAAACCAATAAGAAAATTAAGATTTACCAAAAAAAAGGAAAAATATTACAATAAAAATAAAAGGAAGGGGCCGCAAATAATTTATAACAATATGGTAAAAATTTAAAAGCTAGAGTCCTAAATTGTTTCTTGAAAAGTGTTAAAAAAAAATTGTTAGTAAATTAATTTTAAAGTTTCCTGTTTTGTTGAATCCAAGTGGTGGCAGGTGTGCCAGCCACTACACCGTGAAGAGGGATGGTGTCCAAAACTACAAACAACACATTAACAGCTAAATGGTCACTATCTCTGACCCGTCCCAAGAAAACTTCTACCAAATTGATGGCCCCTCCAAACCAAAACGAAAACCGTTACAAAATTAATTAATGGCCCAGCAGAATAATGGCCCGTCCGAAGAACCCTTACATATTAGTCATTTTTATAAGACTGGAAAGTAGTGTTGTTGCAAGTCGAGTCAAGCGGTTTGTAGGGCGAGCCGTAATTGGCCGTAGGCGACTTCTGGAAGCTTGGCGAGACCCAAGATGTTAAGGGGTATTTTCAACTAACGCGTGATCCCTGCGGCGTCGAACTGCAAGTCCTGCAATGCAGATTTCTTTCCCGAAATAGCCAAAAAGGCAACGCAAACCAACAAAATTCACACAAAACCAAAGGTAACTTAATCGGGAAAGATTTTTGGGAAATTTGCAGCACAAATCCTATAAAGATGGCTTGAATACCAGTAGCTGCAAATTTTCCTAGTTCTCAGCTTGAAGAATGACGTGAAAGTGGTAAATGGTAAAACATGGCCGATGGCCCTTCGTCCTTCTCAAAGAGTACCAGTGGGCGCTCGCGCATCGCTGCTAATTCTAGGAATTTTCTCGCCTCTGAATTGGCAACATCGTTACGCATTTTGAGTTGCCTACCCATGCTGCCCAAATAACAATGTTAATTTTTTAGTACCCAATACTACGAGGGGTAAAAGCAACGTAAAGCATAAGGTAGGATACCAAATACGATAGAAAAACAGAAGTAACCCAGCAATTACAATCAAATTTGGAGCCTTTTGCCAAAAATAAACTGCAAAAAAATGAAAACCGACCTGCATTAAGGTAAACAAACTAAATTATTAAAAACAAACCTAGGAATAAAAACTAACCGTGACAACTCCCCTCTCCTTCGGAAGCAGGAAAACTTTCAGGAAGAAGTTTTACGACGATCATGCGATCACCCAAAGATAACGAAAAACAAGGCCAGAATCTAGAACTAAGAACAGAAAGAGCAAACTAATCATGAAACTGACAGGAGATGACAATTTAGAGACAGGTAGGTACTAACTAAGCCAGATAGAGATAAAGGAGGTAACCGAGATAAATTAAGAATCCAATAAATATTAACTCCGAAGGGAGTTTACACAAGATAAAGAAAATATTCGATAAGATAAAGGTAAGGTAAGGTAATACAAAATAAGGTAAGATAAGATAAAGGTAAACCATACTAAAGGCAACAATCGAACAAATCAAAGCTCAGGGAAAGCAAATTCAGGTAAATCTACCCAATACTACGAGGGGTAAAAGCAACGTAAAGCATAAGGTAGGATACCAAATACGATAGAAAAACAGAAGTAACCCAGCAATTACAATCAAATTTGGAGCCTTTTGCCAAAAATAAACTGCAAAAAAATGAAAACCGATCTGCATTAAGGTAAAAAAACTAAATTATTAAAAACAAACCTAGGAATAAAAACTAACCGTGACAGTTGTTGCAGTTAATATCAAAGAGGCCAGCTTTTTGAATGAGTAATCTGTACGAATCACAGAATAAATGGTGTTTTGTGCCCCTTTGCACAAGCACATCTGTGAGTACACATAATACAATTTTTGTATGTGTGATTCGGAAAGATTATAAGCGTAAGAAACGATGGTTTACCGCAGAAAGACGTGATATGCCAAAATCAAAAAGTGAAGTTTTCTGTTGTGAAGACCACCTTAATGTAGCAATGTAGCTAGCAAATCCTTCGCTAGCCATAATGAAATACTAGTGATGTCGAGTTTTACCGCAGCACAATTGGAAACAGACGAAATCGATATGTAAACAATCTGTATTTATATGCGATGTGACGTCACGAGTCGTTTCGCAGTCCCTTTAAACTTCTTCGTTTTATCTATCTTTTCGTTCCCAAAATATTCGGTACTGGCTCTTTTAAACGGACTTGTGAGATTATAAAATTGATCTGGGGACTCGTCCCTAGGAATTTATGTGTATTTGAAAAGATGGTACTTCTTGGGTACCACATCGTTATTTTCGTGGTTCATCTGTTGCCTGTTCTTCTGGCTATGTGTCCTGCACATTGCCAGATTTGATTCTTTGTACAACAACTGTCACTAGGGTTTTTTGCCTAATCCATGTTATTCTTTTCCGGCCTCTTCTTGTTCTTTCCTAAAATACTTCGTTTCATGAATCTTTGTGCAACTTGTAGTTTCTTTGTTATATTATACAATTTAGAGTGCACAAGTTTTATAGTCGTATGTCATAACTGGTAGTACACATTAATCAACCGTTCTTTTCTTTAGATGTAATGGCATTCTAGACTTGAATATAATGAGTACCGTTCGAATGCTTTTATCTATGGTTTGAATTTTGATTTAATAAACCTTAGATAGTAGGTAGGTAGGTAGGTAAGTTTAAAGTGAGTGGGTATAACACCTTTCCACCGCACGCACCTTCCACACCCTTTTATATTTCTCCCACCAGGTCCAGACTTCTAATAAATCTGATGATCCTGTTGGGAGAAATTTTCACCTCCCCGGCAACAAGGTGCATTGCCGAGGATTGCGAATCTTAGTCGGCCAGCTGGGCACGAACACAGATGTGTTCTGCCGATTATCCCTCCATGCACATGCGGCACTCGGCGTTTTAGCTAGGCCGATGTTGGATGTGGTATTTCAATCTGCAGGTGCCGGTACAGCCCACTAGATTTTAATTTCCTGATTGCTCCAGAGTTTGACAGTACATTTTGGTTCGGGGACTTATAAAGGCCTTCGAGTGTCTGAGACCCGGAAGTCCATGCCAGTCCGAAGATTTTTCTTTGTGTCCAAGCTGATATCAACGCTTGGCCATTCCATAAGATATACCGATGACCGGTTGCGGCCCTGTGAATTTTGTCTCCGCCCCTTTAAACCCCAGATATTTTCCCTTTTCGCAAATGGTATTGTTTACCTTCAGAGTTGGTGGTCTCAAGTTATCCAGGTTTTCTTTGGAAGGGGACAATAACCATTTTTTGAGGGTTTATTGTCATTTTTTCCCTTTGACACTAGCTTTGTGTGGGGTTTAAGTAGAGGTTCCCGCCTTTTTGCGCGCGAGTTCTTTCCCCTTGCGCGCACACAGACGCCAGACACCTGACGTCGCGACGCCTGACCCGCCAGCGTTAGCAACCCGCCATCGCCTCGGAACCACGGGTGTTGAAAGGATCTTGGGCACGTATATTTTAGGATCTTTGACGTATAACTTTTTGAAAAATAATTTAAAAAAATCCGGGATTTGAACCACCTAGTGCCCTCTCCTATTGCTTCTGGTTCCAGCGCCTAACCATTCGGCTACGAAGGTATATTAAATAGTATTGGTTAAATTTGTGCAGTAGAAGACATAATTAGGAACTTACTCTACAATTTTAAGCCAGTCATTTAAAAAAAAAAAGGGGTTCACCTATCACCTGTCATATTTCGTGATCCACATGGTTTGAAAATAAAGGAATCTTAGGCTAACTATAAGGTAAAACGTCACATGCGGGGGTCCCCTACGCTTAAGCACCAGGCCCGGGGCTTAGGTGCGGGGCACTACACCATCTGTAGGAATCTTAACCTAACTATATGTCACCTGTCAAATTTTTACTAACAGGTATGTGGTTTATTATTATTAAAAATATCGACAAAAATGGTGAAATAATTAAAGTAATAAAAATATTAAAGAGAATAGGTTAAACATACACCAGATAGGCACTTTCAAACTGTATAAAGCCGGTTCTCAGCTAAAAGCTACCTGGTTTGTAAGCAGGGATTACCACTTCGCTCATCAGCTCTAAAATCCTTAATAAGGACGTTCGAAGGCCTATAACGGTTTAGAAAATACTGCCCATAGTGTGGGGGCATCAGTCTAGAACCATAGTCTACAAGTAGTAAAAGGAGTAATATAAAAAATAGGTCACTTACCAAGTCTTAGATGTTGGTCTTAGGTCCATTTGTCAGCAAGTACAGTTTAAAGGCTTAACAGAGTAGTTAGTATACGGTTTGATCAACAGGTGGTTGGCTTAACAGGACGTATCAAGGCCTATTTGTAACAAAAAAAAATTAGTCAGTACACAAAACTTTAAAAAATTCGCTGTGTGATTTAAAAAAAAAACAAATATCATTAAAAATGTGACAAAAAAAAATTGCCATTCCCAGACTTGTTATGAGGGCTGTTTTGCTTAACATCCTTGTCTAGCTTGTCCATGGTTGAGAACTGCTAACAGGTCGGCTCCTTTGAACAGGGTGTAATAAGGGCTATTTGTAACAAAAATATGTCATAAAAATGTTAAAATATAGTGAGTATATGAGTATATGAGTGATGAATTGCTTGCGCTTAAACATTAATTTATTCTATTAAAAAAATCACTTATTTGTATCAAAAAATAAAATCGGTATCACATGGTCATTAATTAAATACCCCAATCTAAATATCGACTTTAAAATATACGTAATAAGCAAGTAGATATATACACGGTGATGTCTAAAAATGATGTCTAAAAATATACATGGTAAATCTAAAATTGAATATACATGATGTTATAAATTAGGTCGGACGAGTAGTATATTTACCTGAGTAGTTGTGACGTCATCAAATTGTGTTGTAACATAATTTCTTCTCCCGTTTTTTAAACTGGCTGGAAACAGTCAAATATTACATCTCTTAGAGTAAATTTTCAACTCGAGTCATAATATTTGGCAGGTTAAAAATTTTGCCACAACACAAGGGCTTCCAGTCGGACTTACTTTATGATTGTTTAATCATAAAAATAGTTCCTTAACGAGGCTGCCAGACGTGAACTGATCCCTTAAGCGCACCTCATTTCGATTTTTATGGGCATAAAACGAAAATTTCAAAACCAAACCCAAAAAACCTGATATTTATACGTTACAGTATGTTATATCTGAAATATAATATACAAAATAGCATCTATATAATATAAACAATATAATTAAATCTAGGACATGATGTGTTCCCATGTTTTTAAAAAAGTCTCGACTGCATGAAAAGACATTTATTAAAAAACATCTATAATATATATTCAATATAATAATTAAATCTAAGACATAACGATATTCCCTGTTTTAAGGGTACAACTGTATGAAAGAGTAATATTATTAGGTCAAAATAAAAAACTAATAATAATCCATTTATGATTAAGATTAAAAACAAGTACTAATATCTAAAATATTATTACATAAGCCACAACCTCCAAATTCAAACTCTGAGGATGAATGAAGACGTTTAAATTTAATTAATACCAAATAATTAAATCTAAGACATAATTAAGATTAGAAACAAGCACTAATATCTAAAACATTATTATCTACGGGCCAAGCCGTCTTCAATACCTTTCAAGAGGAAAGTAAGGTTTGTTTAAATTCGTTGTTATATAAAAAAGGAAAATATTACCATAATAAATCTAAAAACTGAAATTTGTAAACTCGTGTAAATTAGCGATAATTTTTGTTTACCCGAGGCTTGTTGAAAAAAAAAAATACTGGTTTTTTTTAAAAAGAAAAATGGGTTTAAAAACAATTAAATATTGTTTTTAACCAAAATAGCGTCACCCTGTTTGTGACGGTCCTTTTGGGGGGCCGGTAGGAAGTAAACAGTAAAATATTAAAAAAAATAATTTGTGCCGGGCGGCACCCCCACCCAGACCAGCTGCTCGCTGTCTCCCCCCGGGGTGGTCCGTGACCACCCCGAGTACTAAAATTTTTTTTTTTTTTAATATTTTACGTTTGCAATAATCAAAACCCGGAAACCACCCCCAAAAAGGACCGTCACAAAAGGGTGACGCGGTTTTTTTGGTTAACAAACACAATATTTACGAACCCCTGGCGGGGTCAGGCGTCGCGACGTCAGGTGTCTGGCGTCTGTGTGCGCGCAAGGGCCGGAAGAGAACTGCGCGCGCAAGGGCCGGAACCTCTACTGGTTTAGTACTTCTTGAAGGATGTTCGAAATCATCTCATCAGAGTTTCCTTTAATTAGGATGACTAGATCATCTGCATATGCCTGCCTTAGATAGTAACACGTCATACATATGTCATACATATGTCCTTAATATAATTTGTCGCTACTTTCAGTTTAGGATAATATTTTAGTTACTTATACAGTCTATCCACGGATAGGGTTTACAAGAGCACAAATGAATAAAAAATTTAATTTTCGGCACAAAGTCATTCTTGATAAACAATTTTGCTTGTAAAAAAATACGATTCACCAAGAGAAAATTTTAATTTTTTGTACAGGGTTCGCAGCAATGGCACGACTAAGATTCGCAATCCTCGGCAATGGCACCTTGTTGCCGGGGGAGGTAAAAGATCTCTCTCCCAACAGGATCATCAGATTTATTATAAGTCTGGACCTGGTGGGAAAAATATAAAAGGGTCACTTTAAACCTACCTACCTACAGGGTTCGCAAAAATTTTAAAAACCTGATTTTTAAAAATATCCATTTTGAATTTTACAAATAAAATATTATAACTAAAGCTGGAAACCACAACAAATAATAATAAAATTTAATAATTTGCTATTCAAACACTCCCCCTTCATATTCAACACATTTTTCTAGCCGGGAACGAATGTTGTCAAAGCTTCGTCGAATTCCTTTAATGGAAATTGATTGAACAGCTTCAGCGATTCGCTGTCTTAGAAGCTGTTCGTCGTTCTCAATTGGATGGGCGTATACTAATTGTTTGAGACGCCCCCAAAGAGGCATCTGAAATAGTTAAATGTGGGCTTCTTGGGGGCCACAGAACCGGACCATTCCGACCAATCCAACTTTGGCCAAATTTACCATTAAGCCATTCTCTCACTTCACTTGCGAAATGCGCAGTATTTATATGCAATTGGAGAGACAATTTTTCAAGGTTATCAGAAAAGAATGTTTCTAACATTTGAAGGAAGCAACTAAAACTGACTGCCTAAAAAATGTAAAACGGGTAAGTAATATACCTGAGAGGCGATTTAACTTTAGCCAGTTGAGCTTCAATGAGGTCAGGGATGTTGGTTCGTCTTTGAAGAATAAAAAGAGTAGAGATATACATGGCTTTTCGGGAGGGTGTGTTTCCTGACATACTCAAGCAAGCAGTAGTGATACCTATCTTAAAAAAAGGGGAACACTGAAGATGTTCCTAAGATTATAGACCTACATCCATTCTATCTATTTTTTCAAAAATAGTTGAAAAGTGCATGGCTCTGAGAATCACACAGTTCTTTTTAGCTCATAACATTTTTACAGACTCTCAGTTTGGTTTTCTCAGGCTTAGGGGTACCTCTGACTGTATCCTTGACCTTGTGACGTCCATACAGGAGGCATTTAACAATCAAAACTACACAGCAGCAATTTTCTGTGACCTTAGTAAGGCATTTGACTGTGTTTTCCACGATATGCTCCTCAAAAAACTTAAAATCTACAACTTTAGTGAAAGCAGCATAGCCTTTATCGGGTCCTACTTGAGTTGCAGACGCCAGTCTGTGTCGGTATGTGGGGTGCAGTCTGCGGAGAGAGTGATAAGTGTCGGGGTCCCGCAGGGATCGGTCCTGGGACCTTTACTTTTCTTAATATACATTAATGACTTGCCTTATGCTGATCCAGATGCTAGATTCACTCTTTTCGCAGACGATACCACTCTGTCTTTTACCGCTGGTGATCTGGATGAGGCACTTGTTGGCGCTGCGGAGTCACAGTCAAGGGCTGAAGATTGGTTCGCTGCTAATCGGCTCTACTTGAACGACACAAAGACTGAGCAAGTGTTGTTTTCAATGAGACGGCTTCCACAAGAAGAGGCGGGAAAGACTGTGAGATTCTTGGGAGTGCATCTTGACACCAGGTTAAAATGGGATTCTCATATTGAAAGCCTAACTTCAAAGCTTAGTTCAAATATATTTGTGTTGAGAAACTTGTCCCATTGTGTTACGGCTGATGTTCTGAAGGCTTATTTCGCACTGTGCCATAGCCACATCTCATATGCGGTTCTTGCATGGGGTCATGCAAGTGGTGCGGCTCAGGTCTTTAGACTTCAGCGTCGGGCGGTTAGATTAGTCTCAGGTCTCTCATACAGAGCTGATTGTAAGATTGCATTCATTTAGCATAAAATATTGACTTTTCCATCAGTTTACATATTGGAAAATTTGCTACACATTAAGAAAAACCCGAACCTGTATATAACACATCAGGATGTACACTCGTATGATACACGAGCTAAGGACCATTTGGTACCTAGGTACAATCGCTTAAGGAGGTGTCAGAGTGGCCCTGGTTGCCTTGCTATTCGATTTTTCAACAAGCTTCCCTGTGACATAAAAGGACTGTCTTTTTCCATGTTTAAAAGAGCAGTTAAGAAATTGCTGATCTAAAATGCATTCTATTCTTTTGAAGAATTTTTAACTTTTAGATTTTAGATTATATGTATTATCATTTTAATATGTTGTAAGATTAGTTTTTTATGTGTGTAATAACTCTAAGTCTTGATAGTAGTTTAACTGTAACTTTATGTGTTAGTAAATTCTTTTGAATTTTGTTTTATATATTTTATGACTTGTGTAAATACAATTTTGTATGTTGACATTAATAATTGATTTAAAAAAAAAAAAGGTAACTCTTACGGTTACACGTATTTTCAAAGAAGTATGGGCCAGTAATACAATAATATGAAATCGCACACCAGACATTCACTTTTTTGTGATATTGTCTTCTAGCAGGAACTCTGAATCGGGGATTGTTTTCGCTCCAGTATCTAACATGCGCAGAAAATATTTTCCCGTTTGTTGAAAATGTTGATTCATTGGAGAACATGATAAATTTATGAAAATTTCTGTTTCCACTTACAATTTTGTTTCCGACCCAAAGACAAAAATCCAAACGTTTCGCTTCGTCTCCTTTTTCCAAAGTATGATTAAAAATTGGCCTAAATGTGGATATTTTGTTTGCCTTCAAGATATTTTGAATCTAAGATTTTTTGACCATGTCAAGTTTTTGGGCTCGGTTTCTTAAGGAAAGGGTAGGATTGTCAGCTACAGACTGTAATACTAGGAGGGAAGCTGCATCATTTTGATCATAGGGTTTTTTCGGTTTTTTAAATTGGCAACTGATCCTGTTAGCTGAAATTTTCTTAATAATTTATAAAGTCCGATTTTTGAGATGTAAACGTTTCTTATAGTTTTGTGAATGAATTTTTCTATCACAGAACTGTAAGAAATTTCACTCGTGCCGTAATATTGCACCAAATAAATCCCTTGTTCTAAGGTCAACATTTTTTAACACTTTAAATTATTTTGACAACTTTAAATTTACTTCTTAGGTCAAGCAAGGTAGAAAAAAAGTAAACATTCTTTGTTTTCCCAAAATGTGGTAGGACTTCATTTAAAATTTTAAAATGAGATATGTCAGTGAAATTGTTATTCTAAATACCTTTTCTGTATGACATTTTGCTTTAAAACAAAAAAATAATGGTAGTTAACTCTCGGGGACAAATCAGGTTTTTAAAGTTTTTGCGAACCCTGTACAAAAAATTTAAAATTTCTTCTCGTGAATCATATCTTTTTACAGGCAAAATTTTGTATCAAGAATTACTTTTTGCCAAAAAATGAAATTTTTTTCATTGGTGCTCTTGTAAACCCTATCCATGGACAGTCTGTATATTTATTTTTTCCTAGGAAAAATAATAAGATTGAAATAACTGCATAAAACAAGATAATCTCTTGAAATGACTACAATAAAATAAATTGAAAAACAGCTTTGAATTTATACGTTTTTTGGCAAGATTTTAATTAAAGGAAATTTGAGGTTTCTGGCTTTTTATTTAAACTATACTACTTTTTTAAATTAATTCGTAAATACAAGCGGTACCCCATTATTAGAATCTTTCAGTAACCCTGTGTACAGTGTGTTATAAAGACAGCACAGACGATACTACTGCTGGCTTGTTTATTTAAAGAGAAACGTCGTATAGTGAACCGTAGGTAATTATTTTCCACCTTAGCAAAAATATTCTGCAAAAGAGGCATTCATTAATTACGTGAAGTGTTTTTCTTTCAATTTGAACACCTCCTTCCCCCTTGTTGGGATTTGGTAAAATGTCGTCAGACCCCCCCCCTCGCCTTACCTGGAATTTAGAGTATAATTTTTAAATAACTAAATTTATTTATATATAATCTGCTATTTTTAATAATAAAAATATTTAGTAGCCATCAACATTCTTTTGGACTCTAAAAAATTATTGTTAATTTTTTAAATTAAAAGTTAACGTGATATTTTCAATGTCCCCCGCTCCCTTTAAATTAGATTCGATAAGATTTTGTCGCACCTCTCCCCCATTTTGAGCTCACCTACTTAATGGATGCCCCCAAATTACATAGAACCAGTATACACTATACGCTGTGTCCGAAATTGGTAATGGATGTATTGCGATTCCGAAATTTTATTAGTAATTTAATGCCGTACGCAGACTGGTTCTAGCTATTTTTCTTCTAGCTAAGGTTTTAAAATCATTTTAGGAAAAACAATATATTGCAGCTTTGAAAACACGCCATAACTTTTAATTTTTTTAAAAATTTTCAAATGTGTAAAAAGACTTTTTTTGTAATGTGCCTAACTAGTCATATTTTGGATCCAACGCTTCAGTTTTCTGAAACTATCACTAACTTAGTTTTTTAAATACGATAGTGATTTTTTTAAATTTTTACCGTTAAAAGCATTTTTTATCCCAAAACCTATTAAAACCGTTAACAATTAGAACAAGACCAACAAAGGAACAGATGCGTGATGAAAGCGTGATTTAGGTAACATCGATAAGTTTAATACATCATAGGTTTTCGAATAAAAAATGGTTTTAGAAATAAAAATAAAAAGTGCAGGTCTGTATTTAAAAAAAATAAGTTAGCGATGCTTTTAGAAATCCAAAACGTTTCATCCAAAATCTCACCCCTCAAATGCATTTAATGTAAAAAGTTGCTTTGGGGATGTTTCAACACATTTATTGGCTTTAAGGAAACTTTCTGAACCCGTTACGCTTGATATGTCTACTATAAAATCAAAATGTATTGCTTCTGTTAAAAAATAAATAGTGGGAGATTAAAATGGACAAATGATCAAAAGTCTCTGGTTACCAGGTATTTTAATAACCACATAAAGCAAAGAAATCTACTACAGAAAGTAGAATGTTTAAAATGTATTTAGTGATGAGCGAGACCGGTCTTGGTCTTGCGGTCTTGGTCTTGGTCTTGCAGCAAGACCAAGACCGAGACCAAGACCAAGATCACCTTTTCGCTTGCAAGACCAAGACCAAGACCGGGGTATGCAAGACCAAGACCAAGACCAAGACCGGGGAGTGCAAGACTACGCAAGACCAAGACGACCTGCAAGACTCTTGCACTTCTGCGACTTTTTTTAAATATTATAATATTAAGTTTTTATATTTAATATACAGAGGTATTTCATACAGACATGACAAAAAATGTGTTAAGAACTTCCCAAAAAGGCAATTATTTAATAACTAACAGGTTTCTTTAATTAAATAATAATTAAATTGATCACTTGGTTTTTTTATATACAGTTTTCTAACAACGATAACGAGTAAATTCAATAACATGTTTCATAAATAATAAGATTGTGACTCGATGGTCCGATACTGCTCGATATCTCTGAAACTGTTCCCACAGAGAAAAAATAGGAGTACAAAAGTTTTAGAAGCTGAAAATTACTTTTATTTTCCTAATGTTGTTTTTTTAATTATTTATCTAGTGATGCTACTTACAGGGTGAATCAAAAATTTTCATAATAGAGAAAAAAATTATTTTTGTTCCACACTGTAAGGAGTGGCACCATTAGTTTGCTTCTTAAAACTAAAATATAAATGTAAAAGAGATAGATTTATAAAAAATATAATTTTTATGTCATATAGGAATAGTTTTATATAAACGAATTTTAAATATGACTTCCGGTTTAGACGAAAACTGATATTTAAAAATAATCTACCTTAATATTGTTCCTATATGACAGTTCAACAATTTCCAGCAAATTTCCAGCATAATATACCGGGTGGTGATTTTTTAAATGGATTTTTCGCCATATTTTTTTTATTTAAGGCCTAATACAAGGAAGTTTTCTTGAGTTTCAGTGGATTATTCGGAAAATTTTGAAATAGAAAATAGTTTCACATTTTACTCCCTTTTTTTCTATAATTTTTGTATGTTCAGTTTTTCACCATCATGAACAGTTTTGGAGATATCGAGCTTTGACACACTATTGAGCCACCTTGTATATGCAGATTGTTTATAAAGTATGTGTGCCAACTTTGTACTGCCAATGTTTGACTAATTTAAAGATAAAAAGTTTATATGAACTAAAAAGATTTCTAAATAACTCTTTTTAAAATCAGAAACCAATGTTTACATATAAAAATCATTTTTACGAAAGTTTCACATCCGGTTGAAATTAAAAGTTTTTGTTCTGCTCACACAGCACACAGATTCGTTTTATTTTAATTGCTTCTTTAAAAAAAAATAATAATTCTTATCACTAAAATGTTTCTATGTGCAACTAAATGTATAAGAACAGGTTGTGTCTTAATTTAACTAAAAATGAAGCGCTATAAATAAATAAACCCCTACATTTAAAATATGCTTTTAAATCAAATAATTCAAATGTAAGCTTAAAATCGGTATATTTTCAAATTTTAATGCAAAAAATATGGTCGCCATCTTTATTTATTTTTAAGTATTAAAAAAATATGTTTTACTCAAGATTACTTACTTTAAATTTGACTACCAAAAAAAAGCAAAACTCTTGCAGCAAGACCAAGACCAAAAGACCAAGACCGAGTGGTGCAAGACCAAGACCAAGAACAAGACCTTCCTTTGGGTTGCAAGACCAAGACCAAGACCAGGCTTGCAAGACCAAGACCAAGACCAAGACTAGCCCGGTCTTGGTCTTGGTCTTGCTTTGCTCATCACTAAATGTATTGATGAAAACCAAAACTTATTTAAGGAAGTTCACTGGTCCAGGCTAAAAATTTTAGTCTGCAACTCTTACGGTACTCAGGACTGAAAATCGTGTAATCACACCCGTATAAAATAAAAGTAAGATAGATAAAAATTCCAATGTTTCGTGCTTAAATAAATTATTTCTGAAAATATGTTATATTCATATGTAGGTGCTTTTACTGAATCCGTTAATAAATAATAAATTAAACCTTGCAGTTGCATTTACTATAGTTTTAAATGATTACATTGAATATATGTTACCAGACCCTTACAGTGTTGCCGCTACTACGGGCTTGGTAACGTCGATTTAACGTATAGTTATATGTGCATATAACCAGGAAATGGTGTGAACTAAAGAATGTATATGAAACTATGTTTTGCCATTTTAATAAGGAGACTCCCTTGACCCACTGATAACGAAAAACACAGTTTTTGTTACCAGACATGCAAACGCTAGTAATGTCTCTTCAGGTCTGGTAAAGTATGTACCACATAATTGTAAATATATACGAGTATATACCGGGTGACGCAGTGACGACATGTAACAGCTCATAACTTTTTTATTTATAAGAAATAATTTTTGAAATTTAAGTGATGCACCTATTATAAGAACACGTTTTTAAGGACCTAATAAAATCAATTTTTCTACTTCCGGTTTAACCGGAAGTAACTCCAAATTTAAAATTTTAATTAGCACCCTGTATATATTTTTAGCCTACCTGATCCGCCTCAAAATTATCTTTTTAACCATGTGTCACACACGTCATTTTTATTTCAAAATGGCTGCCAAAATAGATTTTTTTCCCAAAATTTTAGTAGGTTATGACGTAACAATTACAAATTATTAGCATGTAAAAGGCGTTGAGAAGATGATTAGCATGTGAAGGCGTTAAAATATTTGTGATTATGTTACTTTTTATTTAATTATTATGAGTTAGGAATAAAGGGTAATTTTCAAAGTTTTAGAAATGTATTTTTTTAATTTTTTAATATCTCAAAATCCAAAACAGGAAACTACAATTTTTGTTTAATTTAACTTTAGGTCAAACATTACCTAGTTATAGTCTGGCAACCGTATCTGTGACAATGCGGCGTCGGTAAGGGGAAGGAAGTTGTAAACCAAACATGGCTACTTCATTCATAAAAAGCACAGGGGCGTGCGGATTTTCCAAAAGTTCAGGAATATTTTGTAATTTGTTTAAATGAAATAGATGTACAGTATACATTCTGTTTTATTTAAAATAAAATTTAAATGATAGGGTCACCAAAAATAAAGGCATTTAAAAACCTCAGTAACAATTTCACAAAATATTTCAAGGAAAGTTAAAAATGCAGAAAAACTTACTAAGTAAGCATTACTATTTCTATAATGTTAAATCATTATCTACCCATGTCTCGTCAAATAAATATATTTCGCCCTTCTTGGCGATATTTTCGTATTTCATGTATATATTGTACCCCCAATGTAATATTAGGACGCTCCATTAATTTTTTTAAATTTTAAATTCGCAAAAAACCGTTTGATATTAGTAGCGCCCTAAGTGTTTCCCTAGAATATGAAAAATTTAAATCTTCCCCAATTTTTGCAACAATTTTCTACTTGTCAGGACAATTTCAATTTAAGAAAAAACCTATTTATCATATGTCTTATCATTTGAAAATCAAATTTTGTTTTTTGACAAGAAAGACCTTCGTTTTTTTAGGACTGGATAACATTTGATTGGGGTTTTTTTCCCAAACCCGTTTCTTACCCTTATTAATTTTACAAGAATTTTCCGGAAAGAACCAAACATTTGTGAAATTCCACCAACCAGGTTCGTTTAGTTCGCAACTGGACAAGCCTTTTGTTTGATGTTGCCAGTTTAGACAAAATCGATAAGTCTTTGAAAATTTAAATTTAATAACATATATTCCTGAATAAACAAAATAGATATTAGATAAAATTAAAGTATATAACAACCACATTTAATTCTCACTTTTTCAATATTTTATTTGTTAGAAAATAATTTTAACATTAAAATTCTACTTGGTATAAGTAGTAAACTATTGCTTTCTTGATTAAACTTACAAAATATATTCGTTCGAAATAGTTTAAAAATTTCCCTTCGCTGCTACAGTTAAGTTTGTCAACAATATAGTTTATCAAAATTTCCTTGCACAACTCTTCTTTACAAAACGCAAAATCATACATATCTATTGATTCAAATCTATAATAATATAAATACAAAGGGTTTCAATAATGCGCCAAGTAGGCAGTGTAATATGCCAGCATAGGGATAACGAAAATGTTAAACATTTCAAGAGATCCATAAAACGAAAAGACAATTATTTGGTACAAATTAAAGAAATTTAATTAATAAATTAAACCTAGAACACAAAGGTAAACTAAACAATTATCATAGAGAAATGTAGATATGTATAATTTGCGTTTTTAAGAAAAAACATCAGTTCTTCATACTAGCTCTGATAAATTATATAAAAAAGTAAATGTTTAATTTAAAGTTACATTAAATAAAAATTGGAGTTTCCTATTTCGAATTTTAAGATATTAAGCGTAAAAAAAATACATTTTTAAAATTTTAAAAATTATCCCGTATTCCTAACTCTTATTAATTTGATAAGAATTAACCAAATTAAAAATATGTTTACACCTTATTCTTCACATCTCAGTGCCTCTTACATGCCGATAATTTGAAATTGTTTCATCATGGCCTGCTGAAATTTTGAGAAAATAATTGATTTTGGTAGCCATTTTGAAAAAAAAATATACATGGTGCTATTTAAAATTTAAAACTTAGGTTAATTTCGGGTTAAACCGGAAGTGAAAAAATTGGTTTTATTTAGTCATTAAAAACATGTTTTTAATGACTAAATTAAACAGGTGCATCACCTAAATTTTAAAAATTAATTCTTATACATAAAAAAGTTATGGGCTGTTACATGTCCGCTGTGTCACCCGATATATTGTTGGGAGACTATTTTTATTTCTTTTTTATATTACATTTCTTTCTGTTCTTTTGTAATATATTTGACAATAAGGCATTCTGTTTTATTGGGATTTAATTTATTTTATTTCGTTTTATTTTATATTATTTTATTCCTGTAGTTTGGTAATCTTTTTAAGAATCCTCAGCCGCCTCACTTAACATTATTAGTCTACTTGTAATAGGTCATGTGCTGATTATTTCTGCTACCCAAGTTGGTCTGGCATATACCACGGCATAAACACAGTACTGTGGTAATGGTTGGTAATGGCGAATGCTTCAAAAATATCTGTTTTGTCTATAATTCTTTCTTGTAGACTAAACTGGATATCTTAAAACTTCACCATCTTGGCAAGAAAATAAATACCAAGTTTAAAGGCAACCACACACGTTACGGTCTACCTGTTCAGCTGTTCCTATACACGCTTTGGTCTACCTGCGCAGGCACTCCTGCTCAGAGTTTATTAATCTTAAGGGGTTATGACATCCGCCATATTGAAAAACTCTTCTGTGACGTCAAGAAGGGCCCATTTCGGCCATGTTGGATTTTATGCCGGACAGTGGCGTAGAACTGAGGTGAAAACGAAAAACTGCTTTTATTCCGACGAACAAAATTTATATTTCAAAAATATAAATGTAATTCAATTATTGAAATTAAAAATTAAAGCGACATCACGACGATGGCGTACCTTTTCAATGGTACCTACTACATTAAATATTTTAAAAATGAGAAAGAAAATAAAATGTTGTAGAAAATACTGACGATTGCTAATTTATTATAATTATGAGTACTTACTCTATTTTTAAACACACGATATTGAATTATTAACACCTTTTTTTCTTTAATAATACCCATCTATATTACGACGTTTATAAAATTTTATGAGCAAGTAAAGAAGTTTGGGGTTTTTAATTATTTTTTTATCTTGGAACAGTCCGCGAAGGCTGAGGCCTAGTATTAACGCACCGTGGGTGTCTGAAGTGTGGTAAGAGGAGTTTATTCACAAGAGACTTAAATTCTGCAGGTAGCAGGTTCCATAGTCTTGACACTCATAGGGATGAGGGAACGAAGAAAGCGGGAAGTTCGGGGCCTCTCTAGCTGAAAAAATGCATAAAAGTTGCACTACGTGTTGCTCTGTTGGGAGCTGCCAGAGAAGGAATTATACTGGCCAACTCCTCTAAGCAAAAGCCGTGAAAATACCTATAAAAGAAAGACAGATTCCCTTCAGCCCGTCGGTGGGCAAGGGAAGGAAGCTTTTCTGTAAATGCAGGATCAGAAATGGGCTTTTACAAGGTATCTTGAAGATCTTTGTAAGATTATAAAATATCCAACTCCAGATCAGATACTGGAAGCCATAGAATAATAACTTTTCTTTTAGGAATTTATGACGGTGTTTTTGTATTACTTCATAAATATATAAACTTGTCTATTAACCCTTAATTTATTTTATTTTAAAAACTAATTATGTTACTTTTAAAAACTAGTTATTTATTTACTTACGGACCATACAGCATCTTGATATTGCAGAATAATAGCAAGATTTTCCACTTTGGCAATAAAATGATTATTTTATGTAAAAAATGTGAATACAGGTTTATTGCTACAAAACTAAACTTTATTTGTTTCACAACTACAACACTACAATACATTAACAATTGCAACAATTAGATAAAATACAACTGAAATTTTTACATTTTGAAATGATATGGAAGAAAAGAACACAGTACTTAGTGGTATTATTTAACAATATTTTGTGGTATACTACATTTCATATTTTAAAACATAAAAATCATTCAAACATTAAAATGCTACTTAATACAAACACAAAAATTTCATTTATAGTTTTAGTATTTAGTTTTTTGTTGTTTCCCTTAAAATCAACCTACTTATTAGTTTATGTCTATATTAAGAATAATAATAATGATAAACAAATCTTTATTTCAAAATTAAATATAAACATACATAAAATAAAATAATGTCATAAAACAAAATAAAAAACAAAGCACCTTAAACACATTTTTTAATTTTTTTTACAGTGGCCATTTATTTTATGTGAATGGGTAAACTATTATAAAATCGAATGCAATTGTAGTATGCCCCATTTTCGTACATTGTCAATCTGTGTCTCAGAAAGGTATTGTTTAATGTTCTTGTAATGTAAAAGCTTGAGACTCGCTACCCCTAAATAATGATCTGTTTTTACAGAAAAACAATATACATTCCTATTCTAAACTGCAGCGACAGCTAGAAGACCATTTTGTTTAAATTTACCTCCGCATGTTTTTTTAAATTTAAGACGAAGAATCGTTCTTTTATTTATTTAGCATAACTTTTAACAGGCAGCCATTTATAAGACATTTACCATTATATATAACAATCATTAAGTAAACAAATGACAAACAACACCAAACAATAAATCAAATTCAACTTAGCTCTAATTATTAGTCACTAAATTATTAAACAATAAAGTCCTAATCACTTTAGATTATTGTGCGGCACTCATTGCAAATATATCCAGTTCGTCAGAAAGTTGGTTATAGTGGCTGCACATTGTGTAAATAGGCGATCTTCTTATTTCTTAGCTGTTGGCAGCCCTTGCAAGATAAAACAAAGAATTAGATCTCATGTTCTTATTTGGTACTCGAAAGTTTAACTTACTTACAAGTTCCTCGCAGTCCACTTCATACTACACAATCTAAACAAAAACTTCTTCAGTGCAAGGTAGGTTTACATCAGTTAAGTTTTAACTTGTAAAAGGCAAATCTAAAAAATATAAATTATATTTCAAAACATGTCTTTTTCAATATAATATACCAAGTAATTGGTAGATAAGTATCCAAAAAAATTCAAATACAATTAAAGAATGTAACTAACCGCAAACTTAATAAAATACAAAATAATGGGAAAAAATATTAAATACACATTCTGAAGGTACATTAATGCATATACCTAAAGTTGATCAGTTCTAGGTATAAGCAACTCAATATTGACATATTTACTTTCTTGACAACAAATTACTATAATTAAAATCACACAAAAATTTCAATTTACTTACTAATAACTGTGTAACTACATCCAGAGTTGTGAAGAGTCACTGGTGGACTTAAAAACCGTGTCTGTGTTATCCGAGCTGTAATAATGCAAACTGAATGGAACTGCTACAATAAAAAATATTTGTTAGTAATAGCAGCATTTAGATATATATATTTTTCACCTTACCTTCTTTTATTAATCGCCTTTTTCCTTTTTGATCAGGATCTCATAATCACATGCTTTGCAATTTTTCTGGAAGACATATAAAAATCGTCTTTTTTAACATGCTCCGAGCAAATGACAGAATCCTTATGGGGAACACAACTTTTTGGTCTATTGCACACTAAGGACTAATTAAAACTACACCACTAAACACTACCAAAAACAATATAGTAAAAACAGACAAACCAATAAAATATCAACTCTGTACACAAATATATGCAACCGTAAAAATAACCCAAAAAAAACTTCGACTTGTGGCACGACTCTGTCCACAGCTGAGAATGCTAGTAACTTTTAGAGTTACCCGACAGGGTCGTCAACATAAGCCGCCCTTTTCACACCCTCGCGTCTTGGACTTTTGTTATCCCCATTCTCGACGATGTCATAACCCCTTTAGATTAATAGACTCTGGTAAATATATATTAAGAAAATAAACAAAAATCCATTTTTGCTGGTGTTTTCTCGTGATTTAGACCTGTTTTTTAAGGTTAGACAAAAATGTGACGTGAGGGCCAAATTCTGACCACAGATTCGTGTTTAGGAGACAAAAATTGATCAAAAGCCATATATCACATCTCTAGTTTATTATTAAAGACATAATGTTACATAAAATGTTTTATATATGTTTTTGTTTGGTTAATCTTTTGTAAGTTTTATTTTTTACTAGGGAGCCTAAATAACAACCCTTTTAGTTATTTTTAAAGAATATTATGTTGATATATAATCGGTCTATTCTACTTAATGGCCGTACGTAAAAAAATATTCTCCCGATTTAAAATGGAGGAATTATTAAACTTTTTACCTTATCGTCAAAAGACACCTATTCAAAATTCCCTCGTAATAATCGTAATTTTACAGATTCTAAATTATGCATATTAAAATAATTTGTCCTATTTATCAGTCATTTAGGTGTAAAATCCAAGGAAGAAATTTAATAAATATAATTTGCGTAGTACAAGTAGGTAGCCTACCTCGACCTAACCTCGAATTACTTCTGAGCCAACAATAATATTGACGATCGTAATGCATAAACCTTTATTTTTCCTTTTGCTCTAAATATTTAAATAATAATTTGTGTTATACAGCTGCAAAATCGACTTCCTTCACAATGTCGAGCAATTTATACAGAAAAAAAAGACAGAAACTAAAAACAAATTTTAGTAAGGTAACCATGTAACATATTTACTTGTACACAGAATAACTAACAGGCAGCGCGTTTGATATTTTTAAGCACAAAACACGAAAGAAACAATTACAATACAAATAAAGGAGACAGATCATATTTCAGCAAAACGTTAGCTGAACCTGCGAGAGAAAAATATCCGTACTTTTCCGCCAATTCATGAAAGCGTGCTGCTTTCTGTTAATTAGGCTGTGATACCAGTATGATACCGTTTTGTTGTGGTAATCTAGCAAAAATTTGTTTTACAGTAGAAATTGAAACTAGTTACTTTTCCTAAGCAGCTCCACACTAAAAAATATTTGGCAATTTTACATAAAATTACGCTGTAGCATATATACCAAGTTGTCTAGTCGAGAAGTGTTTTTCCTGCGAAAAATTGTTAAAAGGCTTCGAAAAATCTGAGCGATACCTCATTTGGCGCGAAATGCAAATCTGAGAAAGGCGTTTTAAGGATTTTTTCTGCCAATAAAAATTGCAATTGTTATTAACAAAAAACAAAATAAAGAAAGCCATTTTGATTTTTTATGATAATTTAAAAACCATAAGAGATAGCGAAGTTGCAAAAAGATCCTTGTAGAGGAATAAATTTTCGTTAAAAAAGTCCCAACTCCCGAAGTTCTATCTTCATTATTAATAATTTTAATTTTACGCTGAAAATGGACCTTCGCGCATATTTGGTTGCGCGCTCGGCGTCACACTAAATATTTTTTAGGGTATTAAATATTAATTGAAACATTTTAAAAAATCATGGTGTATTCAGACCACTTCAAAGAATTTATTTCCGTTAAAAATTTAACTTAAAGTAAGTTTTTTAACTTTTCAACAAGTTAGACAATTGTCAACAAAATTGTTTTGAACTTTCGTCCTCATTGTACATTTAAAAAAATGCCTAAATAATTGTCGGATAAATTTTTCGCTTTGCAAAGTTCTTCTTATATACATACCTAACAAGATAACGCCATAAAAGTTTAAAAATGTTAATCCTTTGTTTATAATAATTTTATAACTTTGACAAAAAATAAAAAATCAGAGTAATATTGTCAAAGTTATAAAACTATTTTTAAAGCATTAAAATTTTTTAAACTTTGGCTTGTAAAAATGGCTTATAATGGAAGACTAGAAGATTACATACAAAATTTTTTAAACGAAATATTGTGTATGTTCTATATAGGATCAGTCAAGACAATGAGGCAAATAACAGCAACTTGCAAGTGTAATTTTGCACACTTGTGCCCTTAACAGGGGTGGATTTACGCAGAGTCTGAGTAGGCTGAAGCCTAGGGCGGCAAATTTACGATTAATTTTTAAAAAAATGTAATCATAAATTTTAATGATATATTTAATGATTTTGCAGAAAAAAGGTTTGAAGAAAAATGTCAGTATAGGGTTTTGCTTATGATTAAATAATATATAGTTTAAAAAAGACTTATTTGTTATACCATTTTAATTTATATTTTGTTTTTATATTATGAGATTTGTTTATTTTACAGAACTGTTATTTAATTTTCTGTATGATTTACTTGTGTTAAATTTGTTTATAAATTTTAAAAAAATACTCGTAAAGTTAACATTTATTTAATGCAATATGCTAAATGATATTTCAAAAATATTGACATATTAGGGCGGCAAAATATATTAGCCTATGGGCGGCAAAACGTTGTTAAATCCCGCCCTGCTCGTACAACCCTTGGAACCAGCTCTTCCCAACTCTCATGTACTTCCGCAGGCCAAAAAAACAATCAAAATAGGTCGATTTAACTCTCACACCGGTCTAAAATTTAAAGACGATCGTCCTGGAGTCATAAAAAAGCTGGAAAAAATTATTGGACTAGTGCAACCCTTGGAACCACCTCTTCTTAACTCTCATGTACTTCCGCAGGACGAAAAAAAAATAAAAATAAGTCGATCCAACCCTCACACTGGTCTAAAATTTAAAGACGATCGTCCTAGAGTGATAACAAAGCTAGAAAAAATTATTGGACTGGTGCAACCCTTAGATCTACCTCTTCACAACTCTCATGTACCTCCGCAGGCCAAAAAAAAAAATCAAAATAAGTCAATCTAACCCTCATACCGGTCTAAAATTTTAAGACGATCGTCATGGAGTCATAAAAAAGCTGGAAAAAAATTATTGGACTGGTGCAACCCTTGGAACCATGCACCTCTTCTTAACTCTCATGTACCTCCGTAGGCCGAAAAAAAATCAAAATAAGTCGATCCAACCCTCACACCGATCTAAAATTTTAAGACAATCGTCCTGAAGTAATAAAAAAGGTTAAAAAAATTATTGGACTGGTGCAACCCGTGGAACCACCTCTTCTTAACTCACATGTACTTCCGCAGGCCAAAAAAAATCAAAATAAGTCGATCCAACCCTCACACCGGTCTAAAATTTTAAGACGATCGTCCTGGAGTCATAAAAAAGCTAGAAAAAAATTATTGGACTGGTGCAACCCTTGGAACCACCTCATCTTATCTCTTATGAACCTTCCCCGGCCGAAAAAAATTTAAATAAGTCGATCCAACCCTCACACCGGTCTAAAATTTTAAGACAATCGTCCTGGAGTCATAAAAACGCTAGAAAAAAATTATTGGACTGGTGCAACCCGTGGAACCACCTCTTCTTAACTCTCATGTACCTTCACAGGCTGAAAAAAATCAAAATAAGCGATTTAACCCTCACCCGATCTAAAATTTTAAGACGATCGTCCTGAAGTCATAAAAAAGCTGGAAAAAATTATTGGACTGGTGCAACCCTTGGAACCACCTCTTCTTAACTCTCATGTACCTCCGCAGGCCGAAAAAAATCAAAATAAGTCGATCCAACTCTCACACCGGTCTAAAATTTAAAGACGATCGTCCTGAAGTCATAAAAAAGTTAGAAAAAAAATTTTGGACTGGTGCAACCCTTGGAACCACCTCTTCTCAATTCTCATGTACTTCCGCAGGCCAAAAAAAAAATCATAATAATCCAGTCCTCACATCGGTCTAAAACTTTAAGACGATCGTCCTGAAGTCATAAAAATAGTTAGAAAAAAATTATTGGAATGGTGCAAACCTTGGAAACACCTCTACCCAACACTCATGTACCTACGCGGAACAAAAAAAATCACGATAGGTCGATGCAACCCTCACACCGGTCTAAAATATTAAGACGATCGTCCTGGAGTCATAAAAAAGCTAGAAAAAAATTATTGGACTGGTGCAACCCTTGGAACCACCTCTTCTCAACTCTCATGTACCTCCGCAGACCGAAAAAAATAAAATAAGTCCATCCAACCCTCACACCAGTCTAAAATTTTAAGACAATCGTCCTGGAGTCATAAAAAAAACTGGAAAAAATTATTGGACCGGTGCAGCCTTGGAACCACATCTTCTTAACTCTCATGTACCTCCGCAGGCCGAAAAAAATCAAAATAAGTCGGTCCAACCCTCACACCGGTCTAAAATTTTAAGACGATCGTCCTGGAGTCATAAAAAAGCTGGAAAAAAATTATTGGACTGGTGCAACTCTTGGAACCACCTCTTCTTAACTCTTATGTAGCTTCGCAGGCCAAAAAATCAAAATAAGTCGATCCAACCCTCACACAGGTCTAAAATTTTAAGACGATCGTCTTGGAGTCATAAAAAAACCTGGAAAGAAATTATTGGACTGGTGCAACCCTTGGAACCACCTCTTCTCTTCATTCGACAATGTTAATAATGCACAATTTAATTGTTAATCTCGCGGTTCACAGACGATATTTTTTTTAATTAGATAAAAAATACTTTATTTCCATTTAATTTCTAATGAAAAGCCGTTTTACGAGTGAACTACCTTAAATTAACTTTTTAAGCTAGAAAGCATTATTAGTAAAAACTCACAGGGTGTCTAATTTCATGTCACTTCCGATTAGACCTGAAGTTGAATAAAGTATTATTACCTTAATTAATTAAAAATTGCAATTTCGTATTTTGGATATACCCTCCAATTTGATATCGCTAAAAGCAAAAAAATGCTGTTATAGGTTTCGATAATTTTTTGTAAACTTGCTGGCTTTCATAAACTTTTAAAAACGTATTCTTTGGATTAAAATTTCAAGTCGATCAATCTAAAATACAGAATTTCAAACTTTATTCTCATATATTCATAAGAAAGAACTTTTATCCTCTTATAATTATGGCGTTTATCTACAACATATTTTTACTAAATAAATAAATATAAATAAAAAATAGCTTATCAGGGGTGGATTTACGCAGAGGCTAAGTAGGCTGAAGCCTAGGGCGGCAAATATTATGGGCGGCAAATTTACGATTAATTAAAAAAATAATGTAATCGTAAATTTTAATGATATAATTAATGATTTTGCGGAAAAAAAGGTTCGAAGCAAAATGTTAGTATAGGTTTTTGCCTATAATTAAATAATACATAGTTCAAAAAAAGACATATTTGTTTTACAATTTTAATTTATTTTTAGTTTTTATATTATAAAATTTGTTTATTTTAAAAAATTGTTGGTTAATTTTCTGTATGATTTACTTTTGTTAAAATTTTATAAGAGTTACTAGTAAAGTGTGAATTTTAATGCTTTTTTTTTCCTAATATTTAAACAATGTTGACATATTAGGGCGCAAAAATATCTTAGCCTATGGGCGGCAAAAAGTTATATCCGACCCTGCAGCTTATACATATTTTTATGAGGTTAGCAGAACCATACAATGTATAATTTAAAAGAAAAATAATATTAAATATAATCATATTCATCATATCATTCCCTCTGTACGCAGATGATCTGAAAATATTTCGACAAATTACCGCAATTGAGGACTGCCACGGGCTCCAAGAGGACCTAGATAGACTTTTTGCTTCCTGTGAAAATAATAGCCTTTTTTAAACATAAAAAAATCATTCAATAACATTTTGTAAAAAGAAAAATCTAATAAATTATAATTATACTATAAACAACCACAAATTATAAAATGTCACTACAATTAAAGTCCTTGGCGTTACCTTAGATATCCAGTGGTCTTTTAGACCCCATTTCAAAAACATAGTGGCTGCGGCAAATAAAATGCTGGAATTCATAAATAGAATATGCAAAGAGTTTAGAGACTCAAGTACTTTCTTAACCCTGTATTACGCCTATGTGTGTAGTAAGTTGTCTTTTGCATCTGTTATATGGAACCCACATTATAACATACACTCAAAAAGAATCGAGTCTATCCAAAATAGGTTTTTAAAAATATTGGCTTTTAAATTAAGAAGACCAATTGTAAACGTTAAAAATGAATTTAAACTTATTCCCTTGGCTCATAAAAGAATTATTTCAGACGTATGTTTTATCTTTAAATTAATTAACCATACCCTGTCCCTGGAAGAGATCTGAGATGCTCCGACTTATTTAATATACCAGGTTTGGGACAAAACACACTCACTGTAAGAACATAAATGTCTTTTCAATTACCCTTCACGTATTTAAAAAACAAATTAAATCTCATTTCTTGAATTATAATTGTTAACAAGCATAGCTTATTAAACTAAATTATTAAACACATCCCATCTGTTAATTATAATGTAAAATGTAAAGATTCTGAACACATTTTTTTGTAAACCTTTGTAAACCTTTTTTGTGTAAACTTTATTTTTAAGAATAACTGTATACAGTGGATACTTTTGTGGAACTTTAGTTCTGTTGTATCCTGAACTCGTAAATAAATAAATAAATAAATAATATAATAAATAAATAATTAAATAAATAAATAAATAAATATTATTTGGTATTTATCTATGCATTATATAATTTAGAAAAACTAACAAAATTAGTAATAAAAACCAACAGCACTCTACAAAATACATTTACAAAACTTCCTGTATCTTAAAATACCGGAAATTAAAGGACCAGAATAAACAAAAATGAAACCTACTACCCAATCGCCAAACGTGGTATGGGTGGATAGATGGGAACCGTATTAAGAAATGGTACTATGGATTCCTCAGTTAGTTGCAACTTGCATTTTATGCACAAAGTGCAAGCGGTGTGAAAGTTGCTCTTGCAGATTCATTGTTCGACTTCGATCAGTGACATAATATTGCAATAGTTACCCCATTACCAATTTTATTACTATTAATTGGTAAGTTTTGTTATCTTCGTTTGTAAATACTATAATTACTTAAATAAAAGCTCTTGTTATTTTGCTGAGATATACGTCCGTATTTTTGTTTAGGTATGTAAGATTATATTTTAAAATAAACTCGAAAATCAGTGAAGTTTAGTGAAAATAAGGCTATTTAAGTAAAAAGTTAAAATAAGAAATATCTAATTTTAGCAAAAGGAGTAAAGTTTATAAAATAGGGTATGACTTTGGAATCCAAAGAATAATACAATTTTTCTTTTGCTGATATTGTAGTATGTAAAATGATTATAATATACGGTTCCCCATATAATATAAATAATTATATATATATATATATATATATATATATATATATATATATATATATATATATATATATATATATATATATATATATATATATATATATTATATATATATATATATATATATATATATATATATATATATATATATATATATATATATTATATATATATATATATTATTTCTTTCTGAACCATTAACATATATTCTTCAATTTAATTTCTTGGTAGTTTTGGTTTACATTAATTTTGGATTAAAAGGTTATTTTTAATTTTTCATATTGTTTAATTACAAACGTTTCGGCAAAAGCCTTCATCAGTGTTTATACATCTAAAATTAATATGGCAGTGGTTACTTATAATTATTACGTTTTTCTTTTGTGTGTTACATAAAATGACTTTACAATTTTACAATATAAATTATGTTTTTGGCTTACCCTAGAAGGAAATCTGTCCATTAATAATAAAAACTTCAAAACACTTATATACACATACGTCTACAAACATTTTAAAATCTTCAGGACATGCACAATTAAAATATTTATTTATACTGAAACGGCAGTAAGCAGTTCCTTCCGTATCCTGAGACAAGATAAGAGTCCAAAACATTTTTTTTTAAATTTACAATTAATGTTGAAAACAGTTTTATAAAATATAAAGGATAGTATTTGTTGTTTTTATTTAGCTACGAAGATTAAATATAAAAATAGGTTTTTTAAGAAAAGTTATTATATTATTTGAGTGTGAGGAGAGTGAGAAAAATAATTTTGCATGATACGATAAAACTGAAATTAATTAATGACGTTGTAGTAATATTGGCTTAGGTTTTAATATCTGTTTTATCATTTATAGAGTTTTCATGTTTTTTAATGAAAAGCATTTCTAGAAATTCTCTTTTTTTCTGATTTGGTTCTGTTTTTAAAATTTTTGTGTCCTGATAATTAAAAGTATGCTTTGCTTCATTTTCGTGTTTAGTTAAAGCTGTTTTATTTTTCTTGTCATATTTATGCCCATTTAATCGATTTTTGAGATATTGTGTTGTTTGGCCAATATAGACACTAGGACAGTCGTTACATGGAATTTGGTAGATAGTATGAGTTTTTTGGTGTTTAGGGGTTTTAGTTTTTAGTGTGCTAAAGAACTTTTTTGGAGAATATTGTGGCTTTTATGAAAAGGGGATATCTTTTTTTTGGGTTGTTTGAAACCTGGGTCCCTGAACTTTGGGAGGGAAAATTTTAATTGAGTTTTTTTTTTATGTATTTGGAGGGGTTTTTTGTGTGTGTTCATACCAAATATTTTAAAAAAACTTTGGCAAAAAAAAAAAACCCTAAAAAACCCAAAAAAATCCTTTTCTACCAAATTCCATTTAAGACCTTTTTTTTTAAAAAACAAAACTAAAATGATTAATGGGCATAAATATGACAAAAAATGAAACAACTTAACTAAAAAAGAAAATAAGCAAAGAAAAATTAGGGCACAAAAATTTTAAAAAGAAAAATCGAAAAAAAAATAATGAATTAATTTCAGTTTTTCAATCAAAATTATTTTTCCCTTCCTCACACTCAAAAAATAATAACTTTTTTTAAAAAAAAAACCATTTTCATATTCAATCTTCAGCTAAAAAAACAATTATCCTTTATATTTTATTAAACTGTTTTTTAAAATTAATTTTAAATTTAAAAAAAAAAATTTTACTTTTTCTTTTTTCAGGATGGGGGCCATGCCGTTTCAGTTAAAAAATATTTTAATTTGGGTCCAAAAAAGTTTGGGCGTATGTGATAAAGGTTTTTAATTTTTTTAAAGGACCGATTTTTCTAGGGGAAGCCAAAAAATTTTATATTGTAAAATTGTAAAATCATTTTTTTTAACACAAAAAAAAACTTAATTAAAAACCCCCTATTAATTTTAGATGTATAAACTGAGGGTTTTAAACGTTTTAATTAAACAATATGAAAAATTAAAAATAACCTTTTAACCAAAATTAATGTAAACCAAAACTCCCAAAAAAATTTAAAATTGAAGAATATATTTAATGGGGTTAGAAAGCAAATATAAAAATATATATAT
>JAHBCN010004894.1:0-59880 GCA_019359885.1 Listronotus oregonensis | reverse complement strand
GCGCATCTTAAAAATAAAACCCATGATGTACGAGGCAGCAACAGTTTTTTATCATCTACCCCATATCTTACCACCAAAAAGTGGCACCTTTATTCAATAAGTTGCAGACAATGCTAATATAAATGTAAATACATTAGATGGTAATATTACGCTTCACATGATAGGTATCATAGATATTGGATGAGAAGACCCTTTATTTTACTAGGATTTAATAAAATAGACTAAGGGGAAGGCCTACTGTGAAAACAACGTTAAAAAAACGCGTCAAGTACACTATCTCACAGGTGGCGTGGAAACGTGCATATAATAGGAAATAAAACTTTAGTAAATTTTAGAACAGTATTTTTTTTCGAAATGGAAAAACTTAAGAAAAAAAAGTGTAAAAACAACATTTGTATAGGTAATTCCATAATCTACAATTTTGGTTTAAGCTATTTTTATTATAAAACTAACTGTTTAACTAAAAAAATCCAAAAAACCCATTTCCGCTAACTTTGACCTTGTATAAAATTTTTTGCACACATGGGATCGATGGGGACTTTTCACAATTTTATTGTAATGATATCCCTAACGTTCATGTAAATTTTCACCTTCTTGGAAATTTATGCAAGAAAAATTTAAATTTTTTGGTTTTAACTTGAATTTTTAAAATTTTCCGGCTTTTTATAAAGCTCGGATTTTTTTTAGGGCCAGAAAGTATTTCTCCTCTTGTTCACAGACGAGGTATAAAGAATCGCTATTCTTTAGGTATTTTCACGGCTTTGCTTCGAGAAATTAGCCAATAATATATCTCCTATAACAGCTTTCAAAAGAGTAACCCAAAGTGTCACCTTTCATGCATCTCTTTACAGTGCAACAGGACAAGGTACCAAACCTCTCACCGTGTTATGTATTTGACAATGCATTGTTCTAATCGTTAAAATATTTACTAAATAAAATGGGTTAGCGGATACTTACTCACTAAGTTTAGTAAAATAGTTTTTTTTTAGAAGTTCTTTTGTAGTATGTTTTAAAGTTTTTGTTGATATTGTCTAAGTTATTCATATTCAAGAATAAGTTTTAAATCCCCCAGTATTAGTGCCTCAACTACAATTTCAAATGATTCATATATTGATCAATATCGATCAATAAAATTCGCTTTCTTTGATCTTTGATATAGACAAGTATTTCAACCAACTTGAACGAAGTACAAACGTTTTTGCTGCATCACTCGCTAATAGGTTGTTTTTGATTGTGTAACACAATTTGTAAGATAGTAATTTCATTATGGTAAATTTAATTATAACTGCAAGAAAAAATTCCAATGGCTTATGGATTTTTAATAGCTAGAGTTAATAAGCAAAAAAAACAGGTAGATCTATTTAAAAATGGAAAACCTATTTTTCCAAAATTTTCCTTGGTAATGCAAGATACATTTTTAGGCCCTATGCTCTGGGTGAAATTTAATCAAAAATATAAATGGAATATTAAACAACTTCTGCTTTCTTTATTTTTCTTTATAAAAATAATGGAGATGTACAGAAATGTTTATTATATTATTATTTTTAAAACCCAATGAATTTAACCAACAAGGGTATTAAAAAAAAGGCCAATGATCGATACCATTTGATGGTTAAGAATTAACCGCCAAAAATGCCCAAGTTAGTTACTATTTTTTTGGCAATCGTTTTGGTTTAAATTGAGAATTAATATTTTAATTAATTTTTTTAAGGATGAATTTTGGTTTCAGGCTACCAACCATACATATATCTTTTGTTGATATTCGAATGGCAAAGTCATATTAAGTATAAAGTTCCAAAGCGTGTTTGTTTAGATGTCTATTACTAGTTAATTTAGATCACTGTTAATAAATATTTTTTATGCGCTAATAATGTGCATAATTTTGGGAGGCCCGCAAGAACAAGCCAATAAGAGATCCCAAAGAAAATTTTTTTATATTACGATAAACTATGATCAATTAAAGTCGCATTGTTTCCTCAGCCAGGGTTCAAATTGCTTTATTAAAAAAACCCAAAAAAGTAGGTTTTAATATAACTGAAGAAATTGATTTAAAAAAAAAATTTATTTTAAAAAGAATGGTCAAATAAAATTGCCATTTTTTTCTATAGGTAAAATTTTTGTAGCCCTTTAGTTTTTGATATAATGGGTTTAAATTTAAAAAAAACGCAAATATCTAAAAAACAAGAGAGTTATAAAAAAAAATGTTTATAGAAGGTATAAAAGTTTTTATATACATATTCTTAATTAAATAGGTAATAAAAGGTTCGTGTTTTTGGTCATTAAAAATTTAATAAATATTTTTTTTAATGTAAGATACCAGCCCGATTCTATAAAAATTTTTCAAATATTCTAATCATTCATATTAGGATATGATCCAGCCTGGTGGCACGGATATTTTATTTTTTTTTGGTCCAATAATGTATACTGATCTACTTGAAACTTTAAAAATAAAATTTAAAACTTCTTTAATTAAATATATTAATAAGTGCTCCCTTCGGGGAACACCGGGGACGTTAGATCTTCTTATGCTACCATGTGTATAGCTCATCGTTTAAATATTTTTAACGATCTTGATAAAATTTTAAACATATTTTAGTAAAAAAGAAAATTTTTTTTAAAAGGGTTTTTTTTTTCAGTTGAATTAATGTTTAACCTTTTAAAAAAAATAAGTTAAAAATATTATTTAAATTTTCTCAAAATCATTCTAAAAGAGTTACTGTCTTTATAAATTTTTTATATTATTATTTAAATCGATAATAAAAATATTTAAACAGAGCAGGCACATAGTAGCATAGAAGATCGGGAAATGTTAAGGGTCCGCCAGGATATAACACACAGATAGAGGAGGCATTATAATTTATTTATTTTTTCAATGAAATGAAGTTTATATTTTATTTTAGGTAAAGTTTCAAGTGGATCGGAATGAGTACAGTTATTGGACCAAAAAAAAAAAATAAAATATCCGTGCCACCAGGTTATCCCCCACTGCCTTGAGGCACATGTGTGTAAGTTTGTTTTATTCAATGAATAGAACATTTTAAATAAATTTTTAGATGGATGGGATCTAGTGTACTTACTTTTACCAAAAAATATTGTTATTAGAGAAATTTTTAATGGCCAAAATTACTTTTTTGCCTATATATCCTTTATTACTTATTTTATTAAAAATGTGTATATAACCTTTTTTATAAAGCTTACCTAAAAGCAGATTTTTTGTTTAATACGTTTTTTGTTACTCTTTATTTTTGAGATATTTGGTTTTTATTTTAAATTTAAATCGTTAATATATATATATATATATATATATATATATATATATATATATATATATATATATATATATATATATATATATATATATATATATATTTTAAAACCAAAAGGGCTACAAAAATTTATATAAAAACATGAGAGTTTTATTAGACCTTTTTTTAATTATATAATTTTTTGCTAAAATCAATAGTTTTCGAGATATATTAAAAAAAAGATTTTTCAGGTTTTTAAGTAAAAAATGCAATTTTAACCCCTGAGCTGAGGCATCAGTGCGGCTTTAAATTGTATAGTCTTTTAATATAGAAAATATTTATGCATCTCTTATTGTTGTTTTTTTGGGGGCCTTTCGGAACAGAGTTATTAATAAGAGCGATTAATGATCAAAAACATTTAGTGTGGTCGTTACATTTGCGCTTTTTGGGGGAGATCATTAATCGTCAATTAATGGCCAAGATAGTTAGAAATTTTATGACGATCGTTTGTTATTAAATTTGGAAAATCAAGGTTAGGTTAAGACCAAGTTCCAAGCCAAAACAATATTTATCATTCCAGTCCGTATGCAGAAGCGGATTTTTTCATTCATCATATTCAGACATCCGACGTCTGTCTGAATATGATTGACAATGATTCAGCGGTGACACTAGAAGAATTTTGAACTCCCATTGACTTTATTTTGATTATTAATACAACATTTCGGGCGGTTCTTTTTTTGTCCGTTTTCAAGTAAACTTAAAGGCTACTGATCAAGCAAACCTTGATGTGGATGGATCTGTTTCAAAATGGTTATACGGAGAAATCCGAAATAAGATTATAGAGAATTGTAATGTGGATCCAATAGTACGACCATCTGAGCAAGATACTTTCTCTCTTAACGATCCTATATGTGAAAGGAACGTCTAAAAGATAAGCCGAATAGCAAAGCAGTATGGAGTAAAACCGGTGTTTAAGTCTGGATCAACAGTAAGAAGCAACCGCACGAAAACAAAACCTAATCATCTAAACAAAAAAAATGTCTTTACCAGGTAGCATATGAATGTGGAGAGTCTTACGTTGGAGAAACGAAACGTGCCTTAAAAGTTAGAATTGCGAAACATAAACAACACACACACACACAGAGGGGCGAAACATCAAAATCAGGGATCGCTGACCATGTTTGGTCCTAACAACATGTCATTAAGTGATAAGAAGCACGGATTGTTTACAAGGAATCCCATTAGAAAGAGTGGAAATTTAAGGAAGCTATCTTCATTAAGAACAATAATAATAGTCTCCTCAAATCAAGTGTGGAAATACCCACTATTACACACTTAAAGCGCACAAATTTTGGCGTTCTGAGAAAACAACCTTACGCTTGAAAGTGTTAGACAATGTTATGGTTTCAATAACACTAAAATCTTGGACTTTCATTGTCTTTATTTGTTAATTGTTACACAACGGTAAGTAATGTATCTCTAACCGTTTTCAAGTGATAACTAAAAATTAGTATACTAGGCTAGATTACTTATTCGTGACGGGGTTGGTCACGGTGCAGTCAAGCGTGAAGTTTCAATAAAACTAAAATCTTGGACTTCCATTGTCTTTATTTGTTATTTGTTACACAACGTTTCGGTAAGTAATGTATCTCCAACCGTTTTCAAGTGATAACTAAAAGTTAGTTAATACTTAAAAACGGTTGGAGATACAGGGTGTTTGATTATATTTACGTGGCTAATGTTTTATATAAAAATTGTAGGATTTTTTCCATATTATCTTTTGAAATTATCAGTAAAAAAATATCGCAATAAAAAATGGAAAAATATAGACAACTTCAATTTTTTTAAATAAAACACCCTGTATATTATGCGCTACAACGAAAGATCTTTTTTCTGATTTCAAATATATATATATATTGATGATATTTGGATGAATCATTTTTGAGATATTTTAGGTTAAATTATTAATAAATTACAAAAAAGTTTCATATTAGTATCAAGAAAGTCATGGAAACAGTAAAATTGTTATGTTGTTGAATTTGGTGAGGGTTTTTTTCTGGACCAATAATGTTTATTTTTGTTATTAAACATTCCTGCTAAAGTGAAGAAAGAATTTTATTTAAAAACTTTGGATCCTGCTGCATAAACCTAGCTATTTTCAATGCATACTTAGGTCGGTCCTGCATGGTTTGTTCAGGAAGATTCTGAACGGACATAAATTTATAAGGATAAAATTTGTAAAATTTTAAGGTTAAATAAATTTTATAATATGTTTTATTAAGTTCAGATGCCGCATCCAAGATTGATATTTCAGGATTTTCTAAAATTATTAAAAATATTTAGTGCTAGTCTAATAGAAAAAGTATAATAATTATCCTAAAAAAAACGAGGATATCCAAAACTTTGTTTTCATTACGTGCTGCAGTCTTTTTCTACATTTTAAAGCTTTTTCGTTCAATAAACTTTCCTACTATGTATTTAATAGTATCTACAGATGGTACCAGTTGTTAAGAATAAAATAGGTAATATTTCCTTTGCACTGTCGTCACATTATTATTATAAAAAAGACGCATAATAGCGATTTTTTGTTCTTGTGAATAGCCCATCAACAAAAAAGCAATACAAACTACTTTTAACAGTTACAATAATAAATTTAAACTTTTTACAATATCAATACGTCAAATTTATTAAAACAATTTTATTGTTTTCATAGCTTTTTTGATACTAATATGTTTTTTTTTTATTTATTTATATTTTAAGCTTAAACATCTTAAAAATGGTTTATCCAAATATCATCAATGTATATATATTTGAAATCAGAAAAAAAAGATCCTTTATTGTAGCGCATAATATATAGGGTGTTCCATTTAAAAAAGGTGAAGTTGCCTATATTTTTCCATTTTTTTATTGCGATATTTTTTTCAAAATCAGTTTCAAAAGATAATATGGAAAAAACCTACAATTTTTATATAAAACATTTTTTTCTGTCTTCAAAAATAAAGGCTCCAGAAGCCTAGTTAATATAATCAAAGACCCTGTACATCACTAACCAAAGCGTTGTCTAACAATTTAAAAATAAAGACAAGGGAAATCCAGGATTTTAGCGTTATTGAAACCTCACGCTTGACTGCACACAACACCGTTATAGTTATAGTATATAAAGTTAGTAGCTTTAGAAATTAAATTAGTTTACACTTAAAAACCAACAAAGCTATCACTGCTCAAAACGTTGTGTTAATAATTAAACTAAAGACAATGAAAGTTCGAGATCCTTTTATTGTCATAGACATCCCAGATGCGATTAATTCAATAAAGGTGTGTATACCATTGTGTACCTAGTTAAGTATACCAAAGCTAATTTTTCATCATAACGAATTATAATATGTTATAAAATGATAACAACAAGCTAAATTATTGTTTTGTCTATATTTAGTTGCCTGTGATAAAATTCTTTATTAACAGAAAATCATGCATTAATGAGGGTTTTAATGAATAATTTAGCATATTTTAGCTCCTTTTTTTAGAGCAGCAATAGGTTTGAACAATACACTATTTAATAAAGTTTTATTTTCAGGGGTAATAAAACGAGTGCTTTAAAATTACTGATAATTTCCATAAAAGCTTGTTATTAATAATTCTACGAGTTCGAAGAACAAGTGGAATTTGAATAATAAGCTTATTAAATAAAAATTATCTGGTTAATTTTTATGCACGAGCGGTATTTAGTAAGAATATTTCCAGAATTGAGAAATATGGGAGCATTATACTATTAAAATGTTTTTTTTTTGTCATACAATTTTCAATTTTATGCAACATAATTAAAACTAAAACAGAACTCATTTTTTTAATTACTTTGTCTATTTCTTCGTCGTGTACATGACCAAATTGAGTCATTTTGATTAATTTTGACGTTTCTAATTGACAATACAAACAAACAGAATCGATTGTTCTGTGTTAGTGGAAATACCACGTTGTCTAGGCAACGTGAAATTTCCGCAGAATTTTTTTGATTTCCAACGTGTGTTATGAAAAAATTTATACATGCGTGAAATATTCATTGTAAAACGAGAAAAATTACCAATCTTCATCCTTTTTTTAAAACGGTATTATTCAAAAACAACCGATCGCTTACCTACTCTCCTAAAATATCTTACACTCTTTTCAAAAATGACAAATCAAAAAAGATACTAAACAAACTAACTATACAAAACTAACCACAACTGTAGTCAAAGAAAAATAATAATAACTTTTAACTTGTAGTTTAATAGCTAACTATCGACGGTTAATTAATTAATAACCAAATTTTAGATTGACTCCTTGTCTTCAGGAAAGTTATTAAAGCAACCTAAATTTTATTAGTTCTGGTAAGTATGGATTTTTTAGGTAGAGAAGGCATCTTGAAAAATAATTTTTTTATAGTAAAGTCATAAAGAACATTGGGATGATTTCAGAAAAGCATCCGGACTGATGAAGGAAATCCTGGTTAAAATAAATTTCTTTCAATTTCAACAAATTAACATTGGAGAGCCAGCCACTGATACTGCTGGGCTAAAAATTTGCATAAATACATGCAATTAATCCAATCAAACTGAACATTTTCATAAATAGGTTTAGTTCGTATGACTTGGTATTATTGTTCTATTTTATTTTGCTAATAATATTCGGGGGTAATACTACGAGTGCTTAAAAATTACCGATAATTTTCATGAGAGCTTGTTATTTATAATTCCACAAGTTCGAAGAACAAGTGGAATTTGTATAATAAGCTTGAATGAAAATTATCTGGTTAATTTTTATGCACGAGCGGTATTTAGGGAAAATATTTCTAGAATGGAGAAGTATGGGAATATTATACTATTAAAATGGTTTTTTTGTCATACAATTTTCAATTTCAAGCAACATAATTAAAAGTATAACTGAAATCTTTTTTTTAATTACTTTATCTATTTCTTTTTCGTGTACATGACCAAATCGACTCATTTTAATTCACAGGTTCGATTGTTCTGTGTTTGTAAGTAAGTGGAAATACCACGTTGTCTAGGCTATTTTGCGGGATGTGAGGGTTAAAGTAGGGACAGGTAATGTGACACTTCCCAATCCTAATTAAAATAAGTAATGTCAATTTTAGATAAACAGTTGTAAACAAAACAACTAAAATTATTTATAAAGTAACCTAACATCATGAATATAGGGTTTAATGGATATATTATAAAAAATTAATTTGAGTCGACTAATTTGAAAAATTGATAGCAGCAAGATTAATGATTTTGTTTAAGATTATTAACGGTCTAGAAGATAGCTATTTATTAATAACAAATAAAAAGTAAAAAAAAAATATATAACATACATTTGGTATTTCCTAGTTTAATTTTGGAATCATATGTATTATGATTTACTTAGTGGAAAAAATAGTATGTTTATTGAGTAATGTCATTGGCGGTTTAAGTAATTATCTGGCATTTAAGTAGTAAATTTGCAAACTTTGCGTCAACTCTTATTTTCGACTTATTCGTTTGTTTGATTTAATTTTAATTCAATCCGGATTGTGTTTTTTTTTTATTAAAATTTATTTGTGTAAGAAGTCATCAGAATGAGAAATTATTATTTCAGCTCTAAGTTGGTAAACCATAAACGTGTGCTATTTATTTGCTATTTTTCTTTTTTAAATTAGGTTTACTGTACTAAAGTATATGCAATGGGTTTCTTGTATAATATTTATACACACACTTTTACACAAGCATAAGCAAAGATGGTCGCTGCCTTTGAAATTGAAAGTTCACAATTTAATGGAAAAAAAGTGTAATGTAAATAAAAATAAAAAGTTTTAAGAGGTGTTTATAAAATATTGTGTGCCACTTTAGTGTAAAAACCAAGAATTGTGTACAAAAAGAAGGGGGGATATAGTGAAACTGAGCTTAGTTTGGTTTTTAACTTTGATGACGAATATCTCGAAAACGAAACGTTGCCGAGAAATATTTTTCAAATTCGTAATCAGCGCCCCAAAAAACCCCCATATACCAAATTTGGACAAAATCGGAGAGGAGGCAACTTTCGAGACAATTACCAAATTTAAATCAGATGCTTTATTACTGTTTTTATGACATTTTATGAAACAAATCATTATATCATATTTATGACTATTTTCAAAATTATTCATTCTATTAATTTACCTAACTGTTAGGAATACCAATTCAACCGAAGCCAATGATTTACCGAAATAACCGGCAAGTCGTATGATTGGCAAAATTCCCAGGCCAACTTACGTTTTTTTTTATTTTGCGTTTTTAAGGGTTAATATACGTCAGAAATGCACAGTGTAATACATTACTTTAAAGAGAAAAAAGGCGAATTTTTCGGGACCAAAAATTACAGGGTGTCCCATTTAAAAAATACTAAGTTTGTGCTATATCTCAAAAAACGGTTGTCTAAAAATTTGTTTGACCACAACACTGAATTCTACGTAAAAATATATATCTTCAGCAGCTTTCATCTTTTTTTATCTTACAGGGTGTCCGAAATATGAAACCACCCCAAAAAGCGCAAAATTTCTATTTCACCCTGTATCTCGGGAACGAAACAAGGTGGCACAATTCTATTGGTGACATTCAAAGTTTATTGAAAAACTGATACAGGGTCGCGAAAACTGCAAAGTTCTATCTCTGCTGGTAACCGAGAAACCCAGTGATTACAATCAATTTGGGACACAGTGTACACTAATGTTACCAATTATAGTCGTTCCAAAGAGACATGACGACGGTAAACTTAATCGACAGATCATTAAATTTTAGTCTTTTTAACAATACGAAATTTAAACTATTAGAGCTATTTATCGAACAAGGGTAATAATACCGGAAATATAACGCGCGTTAAGGGGTTACATGGGTTTCACGGTTTCATAAAATCGATTTTTTTATTATCTTATTCAATTCTACAATATATCTAGAATATTGTCCTTAATTTTCAAATTGATACGAGTGATAGTTTCGGAGATACAGCCTTCAGAAGCCGAGCGCTCGAGGTCAGCTAAGCTAAGCGCGCCGCAGGTATGCCAGAGCAGCTGCTCGTCTATTGTTAGTTCGTCCTTCTTGTCCATTTCTTTCACTTCCTTTATAGACAAGACCAAAAGGATGCCCTGGATATTGCAGTTGCAAAAGGTTCTTTACTTTATGGCACAGGCATCCACGAATGTAAGTTAAAAAAAATCCCACTTTTATTATCACTCAAAACTTCAAACGCGTTTATCTCGAAACTATGTTTTCAAAGTCGGTTGGCAAAATTTCTCGAGAACTACTCAATCGATCTTCATGAAATTTTAAACAGGTCTTTAAGATACAATTTACAAGAACTTGGAAGAAGGATTTTTTTTGATTAAAACTATTAAAAAAAAAAATAGCGAAATTTTTACCCAAAATTATTGTCATTTTTTTCTAGAAAGTTTTTCCAAAAATCCAATTTTACTTTTTTTTCCTTCGTTCAAGTCATAGTTTATGGTCTTAACTAAAACACATATTTTTTTTTCTCTTTAGATGATCCTGTAAGAAGTTAATCTGCCAACGCGGACACACCTTTTCCCCGAGAGGTCGCCGAAAACGACGTTACAATGGCAGAGTTTATAATATTTTGTTACAAAAATTTCAGAACTTTTTTGTTAATGACAGTAGAAAATTTGATTTAAAAATTTCATTTTTACATGAAAAATAAATTGTTGAAAAAAGGCCATTTTTTCCCTGATGAAACCCCTTAAGGACTGAAATTATTAATTGTTGTATTTTTTGGTGAATGTTTTGTAATTTATATTTGCAAGTCGTAATTTTTCTTAATTTTTTTTTCTGGAAGTATGTCGGTTTTAGATCACCAACAAAATGGAAAACAAATGGTCCAAAGATACCACCATGCCATAAACCACACCATACAGTTACCTTTAGGGGATGCAAGGGCTTCTCGTGAATCTGTTGTGGATTGTTTTCACACCAGAAACGGCAATTTTGCTAATTTACGTATCGACTTAAGGAAAAATGAGCTTCATCTGAAAAGATAATTTTTTCGGCAAAATTGTGATCCCGTTCAAGTGTTCTAAACTCCAGGCAGCAAATTTGCGGCGCCGACGATGGTCCAGTGGCTTGAGTTCTTGGGTCAAAACAATCTTATACAGGTGTAAATTTAAATCTTTTTGCAAAATTCGGCAAGTTGTTGTTTGTTAAGTCCTAACTCTTGAGCAAGACGAGGAATTGATAAATTTAAATCGTTTGCAACAATATTTCTTACAGCAGCAACATTCTCAACAGTTTTGGTATTTCGGCGTCTTACTGGAGTTTTTACATCGTGAAGAGTAAAATTACTTTCAAATTTCTGAACGATGCGACGAATGGCAAGCACAGAAGGGCGATTATTTAGACCAAAGTTTCCGCGAAGTGCGCGAAAAGTGTTCACAAAGGAACGACCATTTTCGTAAAATTTTTGGACAATAACCAGACGTTCTTGGAGCGAGTATTTAGCCATAATAGATGGTTAGAATTTACTGAACATAAATGACAACTATTGATAGGTATAACTTTACTACGATGGTTACTACATCATTACAAAATCATATCATTCTTATTCGAAAACCCTTTAAGATCAATTATTAAAAAAAACTATATTCGAATTGTTCGAACTATTCGAATAATTCAAATTATTTTAGAAGATATGTCTTGCGTTTACCTATTTAAACATTTTTCCCATTTAAATTTAAATACCTAATTTAATTTACCATATTTTAAAAAAATCTGGTACAAGTATTGATTTTACATTTCTTTTTAGTCAACATATTTTTTTCGTTTACATTTGTTGTCTCCTAAATTTAGTTTAGAAATTTTTTAATCTCTTCTTTGATGTTTTTGGTAAATGAGTGTTTTTTCCAGACGTATAAGCTTTAAAACGTTATTGGAAGCTTGAATATTGCTTCGCTTCTATAAATAGATGTTTAATTAATTCATATACCAAAGAGAATATTAAAAAAACTCATTTGGTTCAATTTGGTAAACGTTTTTATTTTCGAAAAAAGTTGTTGAGGGTAAATTTAATCATTTAATTATTTAACGTAAATAAATTTAAACAGGGCCAGAAAAAAGATTAAAAATGCTTGCAATTAAAATCCCTCCGTAATCATCTTACATTTTTATTTTTAATATAGTATAAGAATAACCGAACAAATTGCCTGTCTTTTCACTTTTCCAAGCAATTATTAAACGCCAGAAGCCAAAAGGCTCCGTGGAAAAAATAAAAACAACCAACTGGTTACTGGTTTATATTAAAAAGTTTTAAGTGTTGTCTTGGTTGAATGGAAGGTGCAGGCTGATGTATTTATGCAGTGGCTGAAATTAATCGAATGCCATTCGCGCGACGCCGTAGGTCGTTCCATCAAAATGCGCTGATGCCACCGGTTGTTGGTTACTTGTTGTTTATTGCGTGAATTTCTGCTTGATTATTATTATTGCTACCGGTATAGAAGATGGTGCCTATTAAAAAACACGCTTTCGATAATTAAAATCTCGTTTTTATCAGAAATGAGTAGATTTATCTTGTTTCTCTATTATTATTATATCTTTAGCTGTGTCATTTATTTATACAGGGTGTTTGGAAAATACGTAAATAATGTTTTATGAGGAAAATACGTAAATAAACTGCTCAACAAAAAGAACGTACCATTTAAATTTTAGACCCATTTTCAAACTGCTGTAACTTTTTTAAAAATTAACTTTTTTGAATATCTAAAACGAAGTTTAAAACCGCGTTTCTTCTACTTTAAGCTGTATTGCATTTAGTTTTAGTAAGATGAATCTTATCATGATGTACAGTGTGATCAATAGAGTGCTGCAAAAAAACAAAAAATTCGAGTGTGTCCCATTTCAGTGGTAATTTTTTTGGTCGTTATAATATGGGTTGTTACCAAGGTCATATCAATATCTCTAGACGTTTTTGCCAGTTTTTGAATTGAGGACCTCTGGCTTGCGATACGCTTCTAAACGTCAAATTTTGGTAATCAATTCTTAAAAAGCTATAACTGGAAAATGGATTGACGGATTTCAATGAGTGTTTCATATTCGGAAAGCTCATTTTATGTAGATTTTTTTATGTCCTAAGCACTTTTCGATAGGTTATAATTTTATAAGTATACGGGGCCAACAAATACCAAACGCGTACCTGATTTAGAAATCCTAAATATACGGTAAATTATTGAACGCCAAAGGGACCATATGTGTGTGTTTTGTTTTAAAAATGGCCCAGTTGAAGTTTGTGTCAATATCTCGAAACGATTTCTACCGTTAATCGATTTATGCTGTTTAAGTGCCTGTAAATTTATTCAGCAAAAATGCGTCGTTATTATGGCATTAGGTGTGAATGGTAGGAATTCCAACAACGTCTTAAAGTTTTAAACATTTTTAAACATAACTTAGGTATTTGGTGTTGTACACCATGATATACGGAGTGATCAACAAAGTGCTTTCAAAAATTTAAATGTTTAATTTTGTGCCATTTTGGATAGCAAAATGTGTTACTTATTAGAACAATATTGTTTTTTCGATATTCCTAGACGTTGTTGCAAGTCTTTATTATTAAAATCCTAGATGAATGTAAATTTAGGATTTCCCAGTAATCCATTTTACACATGTTTTAATAAACGTTAAAAAATAAAACACTCTCATTAGATAAAATGTTTTTATAAATCTCAATTGGGTAAAATTACATTTAATAACCAATATTAAAAACAACAATAGTAACAGATAAAATTAATGATGTAACGAACAAAAAAGAAACATTAAAATTAATAATGGGTGGGTCCCCGTGAGCCCTTCTAACTTCCTCTACCCTTCTTGGCATGCTATTCACTAAGCTTGCAAGGAAGTTCTGGGGAATATCGTTCCATTCCACTCTTATTGCATTTGCCATGTCATCCAAGTTGTTAAAATTATGCTCTCCGTTATTCAATTTTCTTTTAATCCAACTCCATACGTGTTCTATCACATTCATATCCGGCGATCTTGCAGGCCAAGTCATTCTGTCAATATTGTTATCCCTTAAGACTTCTTGGACGATTCTGGCTCTATGTGGACGAGCGTTGTCGTCCACCAAGACAAAATCGTTGCCAAAGTTTTGTGCAAAAGGAATAACAATATCCCTAATACACATATCTCGATACCTTTTAGCATTCATCGATTCTCCCACCAAAACAACCAAATCTGTTCTCCCATTCAACATCACACCACCCCACACAAGCAGTCCTCCACCTTCAAACGGTACCCTTGCATCCATGTTTTCTTCCAGATATCGTTCATTTCTTGCTCTCCAGACCAAAATTCGTCCGTCATTTCATACAAATTAAACCTACATTCATCCGTAAACATGCACCTACTCCATTCTGCTATCCCCCAGTTAGCATGATCTACAGCCCAAAGCCTCCTTGCAGCTCATGAGTAGCCTGCAAAGCAGGGCAGGCAGCACGCCTGCGCGCCTTAAGTCCTCGCTCATGAAGCCGTCTCCTTATAGTTTGTGTGGAGACCCTTACGCCACTTGCTGCTTAGAAACTTCGGCAATTTTTGGTAGCATTAAGAGTCCTACAGCGATTGACGTTTCGTATTATTAGACGATCTTGCCTAGCTGTCGTTTTTCTGGCTCGTCCGCAGCGACCCTGTTGGCGGTAATTTACACTACCATGGGCTCGTACTCTAGCTAGTGTCCGTTTAACAACAGATATTGTGGTGCCCACAAATTCCGCAATGTTCGGTATAGTACGGCCTTGTTGACGTAATCTGCTTAGGATTAAAACTATTAGACATGTAACTACTACTAAATGTATTATTTCGGTGTCTAAAACTTACCGCACTATATTTCGTAGTTCATTTTCGCTTAGTTTTGCCATTTTAAAGAGTAAAGTTACCTCTACAAAAGTTTTGTTTGACTTACAAACTGTTTTATGACAATGACATTATTCCATCGTTGCCATAGAAAAGTATCGCTGCTATAGATAAATTCAATGTATCAAGTAAACATTTTTTTCTTTTGTAGAGGTAATTTGACTCTTTGAAAACTAAGCCAAAATCAACAAAAAAATATAGTGCGGTAAGTTTTGGACACCGAAATGTACTAAAAAGAGTTTCAAGCCTAACAATTTTAATCTAAAACATCTTGCGCAAACAAGGCCGTTCTGTAGCTAATGTTGCGGTAATTATGGATCCCATAATAAATTTGAAAGCACTTTGTTGATCACTCCGTATATCATGGTGTACAACACCAAATACCCCAATTTATGTTTAAAAATGTTTAAAACTTTAAGACGTTGTTGGAATTCCTACCATTCACACCTAATGCCATAATAACGACGCATTTTTGCTGAATAAATTTACAGGCACTTAAACAGCATAAATCGATTAACGGTAGAAATCGTTTCGAGATATTGACACAAACTTCAACTGGGCCATTTTTAAAATAAAACACACACATATGGTCCCTTTGGCGTTCACTAATTTACCGTATATTTAGGATTTCTAAATCAGGTACGCGTTTGGTATTTGTTGGCCCCGTATACTCATAAAATTATAACCTATCGAAAAGTGCTTAGGACATAAAAGATCTACATAAAATAAGCTTTCCGAATATGAAACACTCGTTGAAATCCGTCAATCCATTTTCCAGTTATAGCTTTTTAAGAATTGATTACCAAAATTTGACGTTTAGAAGTGTATCGCAAGCCAGAGGTCCTCAATTCAAAAACTGGCAAAAATGTCTAGAGATATTGATATGACCTTGGTAACAACCCATATTATAACGACCAAAAAAAATTACCACTGAAATGGGACACACTCGATTTTTTTTGTTTTTTTGATAATATTCATCTTACTAAAACTAAATGCAATACAGCTTAAACTAGAAGAAACGCGGTTTTAAACTTCGTTTTAGATATTCAAATAAATTCAATGGTACGATCTTTTTGTTGAGCAGTTTATATTTAAGCAATTTATCTATTTAAATTACCACATATTATATTAAACACAATACACTGAACAAATAAAATATTTATACTAATTACTCCAGTAAATGAAGGCCGGAAAAAACCCAAACCTGAAGATCAGGTTAGGCCGTCACATTTTTTTTTTAATTTGCAGGTATTAATGTGTACATTGACCTCTGAAAATATCATAGATAGGAAAATGTCCGCAAGGGCCTGAAAATGGCCCCTTAAGAGACTGGAAATACGTTTTTTCAACTGTTTTGGCCGATATCTCCTGAAATATGACACTTACGCAATTCATGTTTGGACGAAAATAAAGAGCAGTTAATTAGCTGCAAAAATGATGCCCATCACTTTTGTCAAAAATTTGATAGGTTTTGAGATAGCCGGCCATAAACGCGCTGCGTATTTTTTCACCTGTCCCGCATCTCGATTTTTAAATTACTTACGTAAAATGCATATTTTTTCATAATTCAAAGTTTATATGAATGAAGGAACCTGTAGCTATAATATTGTGTTACACTTTCCTTTTTTTGTTTCTCTAGATCTAGAATATTCAAACTCGAGCCAAAGTTAGTTTTTGCTCGATATTTTGACTCTCCTATCAATCTGTTCGTATTTTTGATAAAAAGTAGGGTGTTGAACGATTCAATAAATATTTTTTGTGTATTTTTGTTTAACAACGTGTTTTTCTTAAAACGGTGTTTTTGGATTTCCTGAGTTTTCAGAAATGCTCGGGTCTATCGGGAATTAATAAATATTTAAGGACCATATCAGCTAACAATGCACATCATTCGAAATCTTAGATTGTCCCCTTCTCGATGGCATCCTTTTTTGTTCCAGCTTTTTAGTTTTCCGGAAAATCGAGAAAATTCTCGGCCCAATATATTACTATAACTCGAAAAAAAAGGTCGATTTTTTATTGGTGTGAGAATTTTCTGCATTTTCCGGAAAACTAAAAAAGAGAAGAAAAAGTGCCCTCGAAAAGGGGACAATCTGAGCTGGTGTACATTGAAAGCCGAATCCTTGAATATTTATTAATTCCCGATAGACCCGAGCATTTTCGAAAACTCCGGAAATTCAAAAATCCGCCCTAAAAAACACGTTGTTTATAAAAATATTTATTGAATCTTACAGAATGTATTCAATACCTTCCAAACCTCCATTATCGAAAAGGTCTCGATGAAATTTCTTTTTATAAAAAATATAACAGATTGATAGGAGGATCAAAATATCGAGCAAAAACTAACGTTGTCTCGAGTGTTCAATATACTAGAGAAACAAAAAAAAGGAAACACTAACAAGATATTCTAGCAAGTTTCTTCTTTCATATCAATTTTGAATTATGCAAAAATATACATTTTTACCGGAGTAATTTAAAAGTTTGTCCGTCTGCTTGGAAGTGTAAGTACCTTAGAGCGCCTTTCGAGATGCAGGGCAGATGAAAAAAATACTCGGCGCGTTTATGGGTGGTTATGTCAAAAACTATCAATTTTTGACAAAAGTGATGGAAATTATTTTTGCAGCTAATAAACTGCTCTTTATTTTCGTCTAAACACGAATTGCGTTAGTGTCATATTTCAGGAGATAGCGGCCTGAATAGTTAAAAAAACGGATGTCCGGGCGTTTAAGGGTCATCTTCAGGCCCTTGCGGATATTTTCTTATCTATGATATTTTTAGAGGTCATTGTACACATTAATACCTACAAATTAAAAAAAAATTGTGACGGCCCAACCTGATCTTTAGATCCACACTGTACTATAATATGCCATGGTGGGCTTGAACGTGACTTAAATGCAAGGTTTTAGCACTATCGATTTTCTTTCGGCATTCGATTCCTGGACTGGAAAAAAGGTCAGAAAAAAAATTTCACCGTAATCCTTACAGCCGATTAAAAAAAACGTTTTTTTTTTCAATTAAAAATGCAAAGTTTAAAAAATGGTTGTGGCCAATACACCAGTTTGTAAGGCCATCAAACCAAAAAAAAATGGTTATTTTGTTTTTTACGCGTATTCTCTTGGACTTGAGACATACTCAATTTGGTGAAAATAAGATTTTCAGACATGCTGCAATAGAAGAACAAAGGCAGATAAACCTTATCTTGAATACAGCTCAAAATATCCCTTTAATTTGTAATTTTTGAAAAAATCAATGAAGAAATAACTGAATTTTTGATAACTGGAAATTTTAATGACAAATAATGTTTAATATTGGTACAAAAATAAACAGATTGATCATTTTGAAGTAATATCTGAGATAAAAAACAATGGTAAAAAAATCAGAGTTACTCCCATTTTTTAATCAAATGTACTAATGAGCGATAAATTATAAATGAATACTATTGTAGTCTGTGCAGTCAGTAATTTAGTCCCATAATCTGGATCATGATGCACGGATTGCATAGCCTGCTCGCTAAAAAAGCCCCAACCCTTTTTATATTTTAGCGCAAACTCGAGAGAGTAGATGGAAAAAAACACCATGGACCTTTGGAGTAACAGTGATCTGGAAATCTAAATAGCTCTTTTTAAATATGTCTCTTGCTTGTGTGTAGTTTGGTTTGAGAATGAATAAAAAGCAAGACTTTATCACTGCTCGAAATTTTTGGAAACATTTAACATAACTTAAACAGCCTGGCCTGCATAAGTTTTGCAAAACATCAGTTTTATCTATCTTGCATGAGTTACCCGCGAATGCTGGAGCCCCATGCACAAATTCTTGACTAACATTGCACCTTTCAGCCCACTCAAAACATTTGAACTTAAACTCTATTTTCATCCTATTATAAAAAGTGTTTATTACTCCAAGCATTAAATGCAGTTCGGGGGGTGCAATGATGTCAAGAATTTGTCTGAAGTCATCGGTGCCGTTTGAAAAAACAGACGCATTTGAGCAATTCTTGTGTTTTTTGCAATGGACTTTTAAAGTTTCTCTTTTTTCATTCTAAATAATTTTCGGCAATTTTCTACATATAGTCTTCTTTTCACCGCAAGTGTTCCAGCTTTCCTTTGAGAAAAAACAGGTACATGGAAAGCTACTGGCATGAGACATGATACCCGCTAATATATTAGCGAGTTTCAAATCGGTCGCAATTGTACTGGGAAAATGATTAATTTGTAAGAGAGACCATAACATTTTCGTCGTTTGTTTGTGTGGCTGCAATTATTGCCAGAACAAATAATTTGTTTACTTCGGAATCCTTATTTTTTTTTGCAGCTACGCTCTCTCTATATTTTATTTTGATCATCTCTCACTGCAGAATCATGTGCTTGCACTAAAAGGCAAATTTTGAGAAACCCTTCGCCACCATCAATACCAAACTTTAAATGGAAATTAGCAATGTCTCGAGTTCCTTTTATACGATCGATCAAGGCCAAAACATCTTGACAAAACGCTAATATTTCTGTGGAGATGGTTTTCTCGCCAACTTTGTACCTTATTATGGGACAAAATATGTCATCCAGATTATGGGACTAGATTACTGACCGCAGTCCGAGAATACAATATTGTCAATTTATAACTTATCGCTCATTAGTAGATTTGATTAAAAAATGAGAGTAACTTTGATTTCTCTACCATTGTTTTTTACCTTAGATATTACTTTTGAATGATAAAACTATTTATTTTTGTACCAATATTAAACATAATTTGTCACTAAAATTACCAGTTATCAAAAATTCAGTTTTTTCTTCAATCCTTTCTTCGTCAAGAACCTCAAACAGAAGGGATATTTTGAGCTGTATTCAAGAAAGGGTTTTTCTGCCTTTGTTCTTCTATTGCAGCATGTCTAAAAATTTTATTTCTACCAAATTGAGCGTGTCCCAAGTCCTGGACAATACGCGTAAAAAACAAAATACCCATTTTTTGAACTTTGCATTCTCCTTTAAAAAAAAACGCTTTTTTTCGAAATCGGTTCTAAGGATTATGGTGGATTTTTTTTTCTGACCTTCTTTCAAGTCCAGGAATTGAATGCCGAAAAAAAATCGGGAGTGCTAAAACCTCACATTTAAGTCACGTTCAAGCCCACCGTGATGCATCATACGCGCACGTCATACTATTCAAACTGCTTTCTTTGCAAATTCAACATTAAATGACTCTAAAATAAAAATTTATTTTTATCCTACCCCAAACATTAACAGATTTTTCCACAAAAAAAAAACGGCGGCGGAAAGCATCAATGGAAAATACTAAATCGGCGCGGAGGCGGCGTTCGCCAGATTCAAAGCGGCCCGCCGTGTTTCAAGATGCTCTTTCTGGCTGGTCAAAATTCCGGCAGTTTTTCCATAAAGAAGGGTAATTAAATTTTTTGTCGTGATTCAATTATTAATTAAGTAATTGAATAAATATCCAAGTAATTCAATTACTTTATAAGTATCAAATTACTTTCTAAGTAATTAAATTACTTGAGATTCGTAAAAATCAATTACCAATTACGATTACATTATCATATTAATTGAAAATCCAAATAAAATTACCTTTTTCGGAAAGTAATTGAATTAAAGCAATCCAATTACTGAGAAGTAACAGCTCGGAGGACTCCTTACCACATACGGTAAATATTTTTTTAATATCATCTGACAACTCAGATATTTTTATGGGCTAACTGGATGTATTTAGAAATATTTTTAACTTTGAACTTTTTTTATTAAATGAAAGTTTAGTCAAAGAACATTATTTTAAATTAGGCGCAGTTAAATAATTGTAATAATAAAAAAATAAATTTATTTAAAAACTTTTCGTTTGTTAATATTAACCAATCACATGTTTGCATTTTAAGATGTTGCTAGGCCAACAACCTATTTTTTAAAATTCACCCTAACTAGCTAATAAACGAGATACCCCGTAAAGGTACCGAAAATTGGACACCCTGTACACTAATGTTGCCAAGTGTAGTCATTTCAAAAAGGCATGACAACGTTAAACTTAAATTAAAAATTTCACATGTTGCTAAGACAACAACCTTATTTTTAAGACTCAACCTAACTAGCTGTAGGATTATTAAGTGGAAATGTCCCCAAGATGAGTAACTACAAGGAAATTGCCATTTCACAGCCAATTTAAATTGTGTTATTAAATATGCCGTGTCAAATTTCGATGAGTTTTTCTTGTTTATTCTATAATAAAATAAGAAAATATGTACAGAATTGTATTTATTTTAAATTACAGTTTTGAACCTGGTCTTACTAGATCACAACAGGCGCGGATCTAGCCCTCAAAAATGGTTGTGGGCACAGCCACCCAAAAATCGGCCACGTGCGAATCGGAGTACCAACTCATTCATGAACAATGATGGAACTTACCTACGTTTTGAACGATTTTTTAAATTAGATATTTTTTAACATCGTTAAATGATTACATTGATTACAAACTAAAATAAACACCATTTTACATCAAATAACTTTATCAGAAACTGGCCACTTGTACCGGCTTCCACGGATGGTCATTTATTTTTAACAGCTTATGTTACTCACAATCAGTAAACATATATTATCCTAACGGTAAAAAAATTTTGAAATGGACTCAGTAGTTTTTAAGTATATTTGATACAAACATTTAAAAATGCAAATCTTTTAATCTTTATAATATTATAGTATAATATACAGGGTGTTAGCGAAATTGACCGAATTCTTCATACCATGGTATGAAGTCTATGCTCTAAGTCTAAGTGGACTTGGAGTTTCGACCATCAACCTGAGCAACTTTCTCAAAGGAACCATATACCGGAAATAATAAAAAAATTCTACTTTCCATACAAAGTTAGCATCCGCAGCAGCAGCTTTGTATAGAAAGTATTTTTTTAAATTTTTATCTCCAGTAGGCATATTATTTCTTTGGAAAGCTTAAATTTGTAATTTATTTATTTATCTATACAGTATATAGTATAGCTTAATTCTTAAATTACAAATTCATGCTTGATATAAAATATACCAATTTTAATATGTAATTTAAGCATTTATCTATACTACATACTATAGATAAATGCTCAAATTACAAATTCAAGCTTACGCTTTTTTTTTGGAAAACATTAATTATTTCGTCGACATCCAGGTGCAGTTGAAAACGATCATTCCGCGATAGCTACGCTGACCGGGGGTGTAGCCAAAATTTTTAGATTTTTGTTTATGTTTGGGTACAAATTAGGGTTTTATCGAGACGAGAAATCTCGTCTCGAAGGCACTTTCTCGTCTCGTCTCGATCTCGATTCGAGACTCTCGAAATTTCGAGTCTCCAAAACAAAAACTGAATGTTATTAAGAAATGCTATATATAGGTTATAACGTACAACACAAGGCCAAGGCTGCACCAAAGGGTATTATTTTTTATATAAAAAAATTACGTTAAAATACAGAGGCTATATATGCTATGAACTAAAACTACTAGAATATTTTTACAAAAAATTAAAATTAAACAAATCTTTGATATTTTAATTTATTCTTTTATCCATACATTTAATATTTACCTAGGTAAAGTTTAAAATTGTTTCTTCATTTTTTATAATCGAAAGCATAGTTTTTAATTTTATCTTTTCTGGCATATTTAGAGCAGTGAGTTATTGCAGCACATACATTTTTTCGAGATCGAGAAATCTCGAAATAGTTTCTCGATCTGGAAAAATCTCGAAGTGCATTTCTCGATCTCGTCTCGAAAAAAAACAAAAAAGTCCTGTCTCGATCTTGTCTCGAAATCGAGACGAGATGAGACGAGAAATCTCGAATTTCGAGAGTCTCGTGAAATCCTAGTACAAATCTTGGTCGCACACCTCAATAAGATTAGCTATCGACTCTACCATGACCAAGTTTTTTTTCCATTTGGTCATGTTTGGTGGCATCTTTGGTCAACTTTTATGGCATTATCTTATTAAGTATGTATATAAGAAGGACTTCACGAAGCGAAAAATTTATACGACAATTATTTAAGCATATTTTTTAATGTACAATGACGACGAAAGTTTAAAACAATTTTGTTAATAAACGATTCTCTAACTCGTTGAAAAACTAGCTTTAAGTTAAATTTTCAACGGAAATAAATTCTTATAAACCATAATTTAAAAAAATGTAATTAATATTTAATACCCTAAAAAATATATTTAGTTTTACGTACTCGGTTTTGACATCGAGCACGCAACCAAAAATGTCGCACGGAGGCCCATTTTTAGCGTTAAATAAAAATTATAAATATTGATGGATGGATGGATGGATGGATGGACGGAAGGACTCTGTTATCGGAAATTTTCTTCTCTTCATGGATCTTTTTTGCAATTTCTCCTATGGTTTTTGAGTTATTATCAAAAATTAAAATGTCTTTTTTTATTTCGTTTTTTGTTAACAATTGCAATTTTTATTTGAAAAAATCCTCGAAATGTCTTTCTCAGATTTGCATTCGGCGTCGAATAAGCAATGGCTTATATTTTTCGAAGCCTTCGAACTATTTTTGGCAGGAAACACACTTCTCGACTAGACTAAATTATTTGACTGGTTATTGGGTCGTCACAATGGTCGGTGTACGAAACGAAAAGCATAAATTGGATTAAATAATTCAGTGTACGAAACGAGAATATTTCAGATAAATTTCTGAAGTGTACGAAACGCGAATGTACGAAACAAGAATAAATCTGGTCTCAGCCTAAAGAGCACTGCGAGTCAAAGTCAATTCACCCTTCCGTACCTGCAAAAAATGTGACTAATTGGTCAAGATATGAAAAATGGGGGCAAAAATTAAAAATATTTAAATTTTGCCAACAAAATTCAAATTTTTTTAAGGTAATAACACAATGTACAGGGTCTTTGATTATATTTACGTGGCCTTTATTTCTGAAAACAGAGAAAATGTTGCATACAAAAATTGTAGGTTTTTTTCCATATTATCTTTTGAAATTATCAGTAAAAAAATATCGCAATAAAAAAATTTAGGCAACTTTAACTTTTCAAATGGAACACCCTGTATATTATGCGCTACAATAAAAGATCTTTTTTATGATTACAATATATATATATATATATATATATATATATATATATATATATATATATATATATATATATATATATATATATATATATATATATATATGTATATTATATATATATATATATATATATATATATATATATATATATATATATATATATATATATATATATATATATATATATATATATATATATATATATATATATATATATATATATATATATTGATGATATTTGGGTAAACCATTTTGAGATATTTTTAGCTTAAAATATAAATAAATTGAAAAAAAAACATATTATTATCAAGAAAGCAGAAGAAGAACAAAAAATCGCTATTATGCGCCTTTATTATGGTAACAGTACTAATGTAACGACAGTGCAAAGGAAATATTACATATTATATCCTTAACAACGGGTACCATTTATAGATACTGTTAAATACATAGTAAGAAAGTTTATTGAACGAAAAAGCTTTAAAATGAAGAAAAGGACTGCAGCACGAAATGAAAACAGAGTTTTGGATATTCTCGTATTTTCAGGATAATTATTATTTGGTATACTTTTTCTATTGGACTGGCACTAACCACTTTTAATAATTTTAGAAAATCCTGAAATATTAATCTAGGATGCGGCATCTGAACCGAATAAAACAGATAATAAAATTTATTTAACCTTAAAATTTGACCAATTTTATCCTTATAAATTTATGTCCGTTCAGAATCTTCCTGAACAAAATATGCAGGACCGACCTAAGTATGCATTGGAAATGCAGCAGGATCCAAAGTTTTTAAATAAAATTCTGTTCACCGACAAGTCTTCCTTCACTTTAGCAGGAACTTTTAATCACAAAAATAAACATTATTGGTCCAGAGAAAACCCTCACCAAATTCAGCAACATAACAATTTTATTGTTTCCATGGCTTTCTTGATACTAATATGAAACTTTTTTGTAATTTATTAATAATTTAACCTAAAATCTCAAAAATGGTTTATCCAAATATATGTATATATATTTTAAATCAAAAAAATCTTTCGTTGTAGCGCATAATATACAGGGTGTTTCATTTAAAAAAGTTGAAGTTGCCTATATTTTTCCATGTTTTTATTGCGATATTTTTTTACTGATAATTTCAAAAGATAATATGGAAAAAATTCTACAATTTTTATATGAAACATTTTTTTTGTCTTCAAAAATAAAGGCCTCAGAAGCCACGTAAATATAATCAAAGACCCTGTACAGGGTGACCCATTTTCGACACTTTTATAAGGTAACTCCGTAATTGGTAGTGCTATCAAAAAAATAATATAGGTGTCATGTGCTCTTTTTGGGTCAAACTTAAAATGGTAAAATCAAAATTTAAAAATTTTCGCTTACTTAAGACATACGGGGAAAAATCAATTTCAGAATAACCCTATATTTTTTAAGTTAAAAAAAGCGGGTAGGAAGGTGCCTATATTACTTTTTGATAGCACTAAGAATTACGGGGATACCCTATAAAAGTGTCTTAAATTAAACACCCTGTATAATAAATTACAAAGGTCTAAACTGCGATAAACTGACTTAGGGCTTAGAGATAACTTAAATCTCAAACAAAAGGAACTTTTTGTAGTAACCCAATACTAACTACAGATAGGTATTGTAGTGTGGTAGGTATACTGAAATATATTTAAAGCCCAAGTCGTGATCTCGGCGGATGTAATCTGTGCTCCTGCGGGAATTTACGAGACCCGTGCGACCTCTGCCCGGCAGCGAAATTGTCCGACAGCTGGACAGACGCTTACTACACGCCAAGAACGGGCAGACATCAATATGTCTCGATTTGGAAGTACTACGTTAATGAACGGCCGGATAGCTCAAATATTCAATAAGTCCTGTCGTTCGTTAAGCAAAACACAATTTTAGGGTCTACAATATTGTATTATTTAATATAATACTCTTCCACGGGTTTTATTACCTCTTCGTTCAATGAAAATCGTTTCCCACTCATAAATTTTTTAAGATGTGAAAACAGTCAGAAGTACGAGAGAACTAAATCTGGCGGATAAGGTGTACGTTGCAACAATTTGTGCATTTATTTACGGATTTTTGTGATGGTTTTTTCAGCTGTGTGGGGTGGGATTGTCTTGATAAAAAATGTTTTTTTATCAAGCAGCAGGGAAACCATGTAAAATGATAGAAATAAAAATAAAAAGAAAAGACAATAGAAAAGACTTTTTTTCTTTCGTGAGTTGGTTCTATGTAAACAATTTTCTATAAGATTTGGCAAAACTCGACAAGAAAAGAGACAAAAGTGGAGAAAAATTTGTGGTTAGAAAATATGCTGTCAACAAAAACTTTTTGTGAATTATAACTGTGTTACTTTTTTCGTGATTGTTATTTATAATTTTGTTATATTATTTAGAAATGGCTCTCATATTTGAGTATTTGCCGACGAATAGGAGAAAATAAAACGGCCATATGAAATCCAAGTTCAAAAACGATTACTAAGACGTTTTCTTGACCCATTAAGTTTACCTAACAAGAAATTTATTAAATTATTTAGGCTAAACAAAGGGTTCCTGAATTTTTTAATCCAATTAGCACCGCATTTGTCTGAGGAACAGCTTAGTACAAAATTTAACTTTAAAACTTTTACAAGTACACAAATCTACACATAAGAAATATCCAACTACGAAATTCAAACGTCAAAAATAGAAATGACAATGCGCGAGTAAGAAACCCATATGCAAGTATTACAATAATAGAAAAGGAACGAAAGTCACAAAGACCCAAAAAGGTCTGTCTATATCCACAGCATCGTTTTCTAGAACGATCACTGCGAAAACCCTCGAAAAGACTTTATAGTGCCAAATAGAAATAGAAGAAAAAATTGGTAAGAAATTTACACTCTATCACTTACTAGTTCCGCTGCAGAGTTCTTTTTACGAAATTTTACATTCAGTTGATTCAAAAAGTTACAATAATAATCAGAGTATATTGTTTTTTATAGTATGGCCGTAGTCTTCGTACCAAATTCCTTTTGCATTACAAAACACTGATGCTAGCATCTTCTTGGCCGTTTTGTGGACCCTAATATGCTTCAGAACCAAAGTGCTGGGTTCACACCGCTTCCTAGCCTATTGTTTTGATTCAGCCTCATGGTGGTGGACAAAATCCTTTTTATCCTTTCTTAAAAGGGTCTAAAAGTTCAACCAAAATGTTGCTCACACTGCCTAATGAAATTCCTAGAGCTTTCACTATATCTCGATGAATCGACGATTTTTTAAAACCATATCCTGTATTTTTGCTGCGATAACGTTTTTAATCGCCTTTAATAGTCCCTGAGCCAGATAAAAATTTGGTCAATTATTTCCCCTCAAGCGATAATTGGTAGAATGCATCAGAGGATTGTATTATAAAGCTTCGTGAACGTCAGCTGCGGTTCCGTTGGGACAATGAGCCGCGGTAGCCTTTTTAATATTGACATCGCAGTAATTTTAAAATGACAACGTTAATTTAGAACTAACTGGTATTTTTATTGTTGTTTATAAATATGAGATGATAATAAAGTAACAATTTTTAAAAATATATTACGGTTTTCTGCTATTTTTGGATTTTATGAATTTTTTTTTATAAAATTACATTTTAGTATCCTTTGGGATAGCAAATATACTACCGGAGAAGAAATTGTGTTTAATTTTTGTTTTTTCAACCAAATAAACTTACTGGATCTTGGAGGAATTTGAGTGTGGGCGGGGTAAAACGTATAAATTGATAATTATTTAGTTAAACATAACACACAGAAACAGAAATCTATTGACAAAATACGCAGAAAATCGGGAAAAACAACTTTTAATTTAAATTTAAAAATATAGGTTAGAAATAAATCTAATATCTGATAACACATTCTTTCTACATTGTCAAATTCAAAATAAGTATCAACACTGTTGCCGGACTTAATTTTCGGCCATCAAATTTTGATATTCTGTTCTGTCTAAAATATAATTGGGATAAATAAAAGCTTGTTTGCTTACCAAAACTAACCATGACCGACTAGGGGCTCTTGAGTTTGTCTAAACAGTTGGTCATGGTTAATTTGGTTAGTTAAAGCGGCTTTTTTTTCCCAAATATATTTCAGACGTGAAAATGCGGGAACGTATTCGAAAAGACCCTGATTTGGCAACACTGCACGCCGACGTTCCTTATCATAATGGAGAGTTTTCGCATTATATGGAGAAAATCAATGGTAATTTTAAATTTTCAAATTAAAATAAAAAAATATTAAAACACATAATTTCTCTTCTCCGGTAGTTTATTTGCAATCCCTAAGGACACTGGAATATGACTATATAAAAATTTTACCATATAATCCAAAAATAGAAGAAAACCGTATATGCAATAATTACCGAATTTTTGTCCAAAATAATTATAGAAGCCAAAAATTGACACCTTTAAAACTTACATGGAATTTCCTATATCCCGCCCGACGATTCACCACCCGGCATATTCATTCATTTCCAACTAAAAATCAAATATATATTTATCTATAGTTGCATATAAGCTATCACCAGGTAAATTTTCTAGTTGAGAGAAAGTATTTTTTTTTCATGTTTGAGCGACCAGTTAACGTAAAATGCACCATGTTATAGTCGGCTGATAATGCTTTTTTTAAGATATTGAGTTCGCTACAATAGGCGTTTTTCATGATTTTTTTTATTAGCTTATTGCAAAGTCACATGAAAATAAAGTCCAAAAATATTTTTTCCCGATTTTTTTGGCCTCCGGAAACGCCTTAAAAATCAATTTTAATTTTGAATTTTGTAGGCCCGTGACGTCACGGCCCTAAATTTTCTATTGGTGTAATTTCTGCTTTGTTGTCAGCTTTTTGTTATTCGATACGCCTGTCATCAAATATCGATATGCGCAACATCTACAAAGTTGGCGTTTCCTGTCAATTGTCATATTGTCAATGTCAACCCATGATACTATTACTAGAAGATAAAACCACTTGGCGATTTAATTTCGTACGACGTTGCACATGACGCCACTCGATGACAACAATTCTGCTTGTCGGTTGGGAAAGCAGTGTTTTAAAGCCTTTTTTAACGTTTATTGTATTTTGGCATTACTTATGACGTTTAAAAAATAAATAAATCATGCGCTTAATCCATCTAACATTTAAACAGAAATCGGAATGCCATATTAAAACTCGCCGTTTCTGGGGAAATTGTCATCGAGTGACGTCAGGCGTGCGAGAGAGATAGGCTTATCTGATGCGCGTGGGTTTATCTTCTCGACTAATAGTATCATGATGTCAACCTGTATAACCTGTAACCTCTAATATTTATTAATAATTTCTAATTTGTAAATAGTGTGTGTTCTTTCCAAATATTCCAATTTATTACTATAGTTATTATTATCGCCAAACTTTTTACAAGTAAATTTTCGTTATTTTATTCAAAATGAAAAAAAGTGTATTGTTATTATTTGCGAAACCAGAAGCCGGCCGAGTTTAGGATCTTCAAAAATATTATTTTCTCTTCCAAAACAAGACGATAGGAGAAAAGCCTGGTGCGCTGCTGTAGATATTGAGAAAATGCCCAAAGGACATGCCTATTATTGTTGTGAAAACAATTTTGATGTAAGTTTTTATGTTTTATTCCAAATGAAACTATTTAGGTAGTCTGGATGTGTTTTAGTGTAAAGTCTAAAAAACATTTCGCATTTTAGCATTTCGTTAAAATCGATACGATTGTCGATATCGATAGTTCCTAAACAGACTTGGCATCCATGTTGAATTTGATTGGTTAGGGGAGTGGCGGGCTATTTAAATTACAATGATAATTAAACCTTAAATAGAAAAGTAAGGGGTTTGTATTTTTCCGTGTTATTTAGCAGGTTTTGCTTAATTGTGTTTCTACTTTTAATTTTTACACACAACATTATCAATATCAATTAAATGAAAATACCCTATTAAACAAGTTATTAGTTGGAAGAAAATAAGTGCATATGCCGGGTGGTGTATAGGAATTTCGGAAATCCCATGTAATTTTTAAAGGTGTCAATTATTGGTTTTCCTAATTATTTTGGACAAACAATTTTTAAAGTTTATTGGAGAGCATGCAAATCTACGTCCATGGTAAAAAATTTAAATTTTTCGGTTACACCCTAATATATTTTTGAAAATTGTAACTTTATTATCGCCTCATATTTATAAACAACAATAAAAAATAAAAATACCAGTTAGTTGTGAATTACCGTTGTCATTTTAAAATTACTGCTTTGTCATAATAAAAAGGACTACCGTGGCTCATTACCGCAGCTGACGTTCACGAAGCTTTATAATATTATAATGCAACCCTCTGATGCGCTTGAGAGGAAATTGGTCATGTAAAGCTGTTACTGGCTCCTGGACTATAAAACTTGTACGACCACGTTATAATTAAAAAGACCATATGCTTTTAACAATCGTTCATGAATTTGTTTTGGTGCTAGAATTTTACCTGAACAAAAATAAATTATGTAAAAACCGTAAATTACTATTTATTAGTTTTTTTTTATTTTGTTCTTTTTAACACCAGTGCTAATTTTTAAATAGTAACAGCCCAATGTCATTAATAGGGATCATAGAGACAAATTTGGTAACATGGGTTTTACCTGTCACATGGCTCATATTTAACGCCTCGCCGCCAAATGACTATGCTTAACATCAGTAGTAGGACGTTTATCTTGTGAATCACTGGTATAGCCACGGGGGGATGTTTTGACGTTAAGCCCCCTCCCTCGAAGAGGCCTACCTTTAAAAATTATGCACCGTTTTTTATTCGAAGTAGCGACAATAAGTCTACCATCCTAAAAAATTATAATAATTTAAAAGTATCAAATATTTTTATATTAATATATACAGATCTAGAAATACTGGCACAAGTGGATAAAGTTTTAGATACATTCCCCAACTAAACTAAACATAATATTTTAAAATTAAATTGTACTCTGTTTTGCTTTTATATGCTATCTTTCTCCAATAAACCCCTTCAGATCGCAATCCTGGCTGCGCCAATGCTGTGGATGCTTTTTTATCTCTCCCTTTTGATCTTTAATCGTTATAGCCAAGCTGTGGTGCCGGTATTTGATAGAAGGACCTAGAAATGAAACACTGGGTCTGTATTCTAAAACATCCTTGGATAAAACTAATGTTTTTGTAACTAGCATTACGTACTGCGGCCTGGAACCTCAATCGTAGGTTCCCAAAACGCATCAATATGTATTCGAGATAGAAGATCTGATGTCGCATATTTGCTTAAACGGTCGTCCCAACACAGGCGTAATATGGTAGCTTTCACATAATTTTCCAGATAAAAGCCCGAGGAACTGCGAAAAACACGAAGGGTGTGTGTTTTATCAAATGACAATCTCCATTTGCCTGTTGATTTTTTAGCTTTTTTTCTTTTTATTTATGCACTCATACTCTTTAGCACTTGCAAATCTAAAATGTACTTAAGTATTTTTAGCAGCGAAAATACTGAAAAAAAATGAAACAGGAGGTTGAAAAAACATATATGTACGTAGGCGATTTTAAATGTGTTCGGTCTGGGGTAGATTAAAAGTTAAAATGAAAAAGGTGATTACTATTTTCGATTTAGTTCCCCTATTTTTATTACAAATTTTACATCATTTTTGTTTACTTCAAACTTCTTACTTTTGCTTACGTAACATTAGGTAGTGCATTACTTTTTTTTCTGTTTTAGATTAATGTTTCTTCTTAGTTACCAAGAAGCAGCAAATAAACCAGAACCACGAAGAGAACGAACCAGGGTCCAACCACCGCATAAATTCACGGAAACAATATAGCCGCGAAATCGGCACCATTGATCGGTCTAACAAATCAATTTCTCCAATAAATCTGTCCTGGGGCATGAAACAAATCTTTTTAAGATAAAATGCCACACCATACACAGCTCCAATTCTTCTTGCGAATGGTAAATGGGAAAACAAAGCCTTTGTGAATATTTTTTTTTGTTTACTGATACCGTATATGCTGCGTGGTTGAATTAAAGTATTTCTCTTAAGAACACTTAACACTAATAGAACTCGGTTTGTTTTTTTGTATTTTATATTGCATTAAAGATTTTTCTGTTCCCATTGGTGAGTTTTACCATAAGAAAAGTTTTTAATAACTTACAGAATACCATTATACGTTTTTTTAATTTTTATTTATAATAGAAAATATTTACGTGGAAGAGTTTAGAGATTAACCAAGGGCATCATAAGGATATATAGACTCCCGAATTGAGTGAGTGAAAACCGAAAGGAACATAAGGAATTCCTTCATTTTTTAGCTGCTTCAAATCGTTTAAGTTTATATTTAAAAATAATAACTCTATCATTAATCGTATAAAGGACAGCACATAATTAATTATATAAAGAGAACTTAAATCAAACACTTACCAGTTTCATCATGGTTATAGTCCATTACTAAAATAAATTTAAGTGACATAGTGATAGATTAGTGGATAACCTCTTTGCGGTATGATAACTAAATAAAATACATACACATGTTTATTAGTAAACAACAAACAAACAATAAAATAAAACACGAATTTATAAATTTTAGCAAAATTAAAAAAAAAAACAGACCTAGTGATTTCTAGTACAATCCAAACAGGAAAAGGATTCTTTATTCCAGCAAGAACAGAAAATCCATCCCCATTTTAAATTAAAGAAAAATTGGTTTAATGTTAAATAAATATGCAACATAATAAATGTAAAGGGTAATTACACCGTCAAAATCCATCGGAATTAACATTAAAAAAAAAATCACAAAAAACTGAAGCTTTAAATCATAATAATCGATTTTTTAAATTAATGCAATAAATTTTTTGTTGTTGTTACCATGGTTACTGATTTTTTAAATCAATGCATTATATTTCTTGTTCGGGTGTTTTGGTTAAACAAAAATGAACAGTTTATAGTATTCTATTTTTTAAATAAACAAATGGAAATCACCCTTATCCACTAATTAAAAATCTAAAATGTTTCAATATCTGGATTATCTTCGCTTGCTCTTCTATTCACTCTCATCTGAGATGTATATTGGAACTTAGCTGCAGTGGCCTTTGTCGATTAGGCATGTGCACATGGGTGGTTAGCGGCTTGTGACGTCAATATCATTTTGGTGCCAACGTCTTATACTTTAACTTTAAATGCTTCTAGCTCTGTTATATTCGCCCTTTTCAAAGACGACTTCTAAATTTTTTACTAATAACAGTCCAATTTTCCGCAAGAAAACATAAAGAAGCTACGTTTGGAAACATAGATTTGTTTAAGACACTACCTATTACAGATCGTACATTGCTAGAGAATATCTGTATTTTTCACCGTCAGATGGCTGTGCTGGGCGTAAGTTATAATACATGTACAGTGACGACCAATAAATCTTGGGAAAAAATTTGTCAAATTTTGACTTTTTGCCAATTTTTGTAAATTGCTCTTTTTACCTTGTTTTACTTATAATTACTATAAATAAAGCAAAAGGTAAAAGAAAATATTTTTATTCTATAAAAACTAACAAATTATTAAATAAACAATTTAACAAATTTAATCAAACTTAAATACCCTTCCAAACAAATTTAATATTTTATTGTGCCCCATTTTTTTCTTAGACAAAGTTTAGCCTTTCAGGCATCGAATGGACCAAAGCCCGGGCGTAGTCCGGATTTCCTCGTAACCCATTCAAAGCCTCTAAAATTTTATCCTTAAGTTCGTTTACATTTTGCGGCCTAAACTCATTTTCCCCATTTATTTTTTTTAACTAATAAGCCTCAAAACATTTTCCATAACCTTTAAGTTCGGACTACGTGCGGGCCAAGGTAAAACCCTGATATGCTGCTCTTCCTTCCATTCATCGACTTGCCGGGCCGTATGAACGGAACACTTATCTTGCTGAAAGATAAAATTTCTGTCCGGAAATCGATCCAGTACAGAAGGAAGCATGATATTCTGTATATATATATATATATATTATATATATATATATATAATATATATATATATATATATATATATATATATATATATATATATATATATAAAATATTATATATATATTTATATATATATATATATATATATATATATATATATATTATTAAATAATATATATTTATATATATATATATATATATATATATATATATATATATATATATATATATATATATATATATATATATATATATATATATATATATATATATATATATATTATATATATATATATATATATATATATATATATATATCTCCGCATTAAACCTTCCTTCGATAAAATAACATACATCAGGTCCTTGTGCAATCAGCCACCCCCAAACATTTACCAAAAATCGCCTACTACTTCTGTCCTTTTGGGTATATTTTTCATTAAATCGTGATCCTTGAGGCATGTATACCTTAAATATCCCATTATAGCACGACTAAAACACTTGCGTTGTTCTTTATTTGCATTTGTTAAAAACGGTTTTGCTGCCGAGTGGCAGCGCAATCCGGATATTGGCCTTATTATCTTGTTCTTGATTCGATAGTGGGCGACCACTTCTACCTCTTCTCTCAAAGTAGTGTGTTTCCTACCTTTTTTTCTAACAAAATAAAAAGTACTCTTTGGGATGTTAAGCTCTTCCGCCACATCCCTTTATGGCCAACCTCTTTGCTCAATATAATAAATAATAAATACTTTTTGATCCAAAGTTAAGTGTGGTATTTAAAAAAATATTTTTAGACACTGACAACGGATACCTGTTTCTTTAATAGGTTTTTCAATAGGTATTTATATGTAGTAGAAAATGGCATAAGCCTATTGTACGAAAGGGAAAAACAATTTACAAATTACTGTACCCTGTGGCTAAGCCCACATCTATCTCATATAACCTTATATCGTAATAGCCGACCTATGGTTCCGTGGTAGATAGAATGCCTAGAATCTAGAATATAACACCGAACTGTGTAGATATTCTAAATCGGAGACTATTTAAAAGAATAACAATCCGGAATATATAAATATGTTGTAATGAGGTACGCACCATAGGCAAACAGGGCGTTCTTTACAGGATAGAATAAAATAACACAGAAATTCAATTTACACAGCAAGAGAAATACCGGTTTTGCGGAACACTGCATAGACAATAATCATTTTTTAATAATGGGGATGTAAAGTTATTACTAACATTCAGAAGGGTAAACAAATGGATTATTTGGAAATTTTGGCCATTAAGAAATCTATAAGCAATAAAGACAACTAAACAAATACTCAAACAGATTTTGTAGGTACGCCCATCTTAGACGCTGCAATCAAAATAATTTAGTGCCATAAAATGTTTACTATAGGCCATCTGTGTAAGTTTAAGATAAATTTATTTTATTTTTAAGCTCATTCTTCTTAAAAAGATCTTTGAAAATGGTCGTGAGACCGAAACACGTGTCAGATCTATCTGAATAAAAATTTGTGAAACTTTACACCGAGTGTTTTATTTTAAATTAAATTTGTTACAATGTTTCACCTAGAGCCTACCGCAAATTCAATAGAAATTATTTAAAAAACATTTTAATGCTTTTTTTCACTCCTATATTTCCATAATCCGAAGAGTATATTTTATATACAGTAGAAAAACGAGTAGGTATTCTTTTGACTAATATTTACGAACATAGTCAACAGTTTTGCTTTTATTTCTCAGTCGCAAAGCTAAACTAATTGACTTATCTTAAAATGTCACTCGAATACGGTAGATGACAATTAAGTGAATACAGCTCCTTGCCATTCCTGTACCTTAAAAGTCTCGACTTGCTTCATCCTTTATCCACTCACTGCCGCCCAAGGAATAGAGAGAGACAAAAGTTCAAGGTGCGAAATTAACTGAAGATTGAAGGTATGCGATAAGTCGACAGGAGGTATGCGGTTAGCTTGCTGTAAGTTATATTTAATTAGTAAGTGATCTGTAAAAGCTGGTTGGGTCGTGCGGAATACATCACAGTTCTCGGTACTTTTTAATACTTCCTTGAATGGATGTTACAGCGTGAAATTTGTTGCATATCAATCCTATTGTTTCTACACCACGCTTTTAATATAAAAAGGCAAGAGTATTTAGGTTTTAAATTTTTTTCCAATACCACCCAAAAATATTCTGTATATAGTCCGGGAGGCCACCACAAAAAAACTAAGCCAATAAGAGATACGCACAAAACATTTTTTTTATATACCTAACTATGAACTATATAAATAGTCAATTCAAAGCGGCACTGCTGCCTCAGCACAGCGGGTTCAAATTGCATTTTTTTTACCTTAAAAAAAATCGTTAAAAATCGTTTTTTAATATAACTCGAAAACTGTTCATTTTAGGAAACACAAGATATATAATGAAAATTAATGACCTAATAAAACTAAGTTGGTTTTTTTAATGCATTTTTTGTAGCGCTTTTAGTTTTTGAGATATTAACGATTTAAATTTAAAATATAAACACAAATATCTCAAAAACTAAAAGATTTACGAAAAACGAAAAAATTAAAAAATATGCCTTTCAGTAAGCTTTTTAAAAAAATTATATACATCTTTTTAATAAAATAAGTAATAAAAGAGATATAAGCAAAAAAGTGATTTTGGTCATAAAAATTTCGCTAATAACAATATTTTTTGGTACAAGCAAGTATACCAGCTCCGATCCATCTAAAAATTAATTTAAAATATTCTATTTATCACGGATATTTTATTAAACTTTTTTTAAAACTTTAACTTAAATAAAATTTAAAGTTTATTTCATTGAAAAAATAATAATAAGTGCCTCCTTCATCTGGGTATTATATACCTGACAGGACGCTTAAATTTTTTTGATCTCCTATTCCATCTCAATTTTTTTATACGATCCTCTTTAAATTGCCCTAGTGATGATATAAATGCATGTTGCCATGGCGCCACCTGGTGCCATATTGTTTAAACCGAAATTGTTTAAACAATTGCAAGAAATTGTTATTTTTTTACAAGACAATTTTGTTTTCGTATTTTTTATTAAAATACAAATAAAAAAGGTTGTATGACTTTTTACGAAAAAGTTAATATTTTTGGAGATATGAATTTTTAAAAGTTCGAAGAATCTCAAATTTGGGTACGTTTGACCCATAAAAAAATATATATTAAAAAAATAAAACATAAAAAATTATTTTTTTATTCTTTATACAATAGTCAATAATATTCCTAATTGAGAGTTAAAAAAAAATTATTGTTTATATAGACTTTTTAATTGTTTATTAAGCGCGCTCGTAAGTATGCGTCTCTTACTTTTAATTACCGCCGGTCTCTCTGACTCATACGCTGCATCGGTCTCTCTGTCCTGACTCATTATTTATCCTTTAAGGCCGATTCCCATCTAAGCAGCATCAAGCAGCGCTTCGCAGCGCGACGCGGTGCAGCGTTTGCAGCATTTTTTCACACACCATTCCCACCTAAGCAGCATTCTGCAGCAGCATCGCTAAGCAAAGCAGCAATGTTATAATCAGTTAAATTGTTTTAATAAAGTAAAATGAACCCAACCTCATCATCGTCGTCAGACGACTTGCTAGTTGTAGTAGCTATATGCGATGAGTATGAAAAAAAGCAAAAAAGAAAAAAACGGAAATATTGGGTATATGATATTTTTCGTGCAAGACTTAAAGAAGGTGAATTTCATACGCTGTTTAAACGGCTTCAAGAGGATGAAAAAAAATTTTACCAATATTATAGAATGTCTTCGGAAAAATTCAACCAACTATATGATCTTGTTTGTATTTCACTGACCAAGCAAAATACTAAATTTCGAATGAGCATCAGTCCACTTGAGAGGCTTACAGTTTTTTTAAGGTAAGAGAAATACAACTAGGGCAATATTAATTTATGTAGTATATTATTGAATTTTTTGAACAGAGTACATAAAAAGTAATCTCACTAATAAATTGAACATTACAAACTAAATAAAAAATATCAAAATATGTAGGTCTATACCTATTTTTATAAGTTTAAATAGGTTTCATTTGATGGCTGAATACATATTTGTTCTGTAGGACCTCTAGTACAACCACTTTCATTAGGAGATACTGTAGATGCAAATGTTTTATAGTATTCCGTGGCCCCAGATGATAACTGGTTATAGGTTGAATGGGCAAACAGTTGATTTTGCGTTGGTGTTTCTCTGATTTGTCACAAGTGGTGGATTTAAAGTTGGTACTTGATCTATCTTTGGTGGCGAATTTTGATTGTGTGAGGTAGACGACTGTGCTAACAGCTGTAACTCAAAAGAATTTACAATTTCAAATACTTTGCTCTTCAGTGTAGCCTGCCATAATGGAGGAAACGTTGCAGTAGTTTTGGCCATGTTAGCAAAAAGTTCTAAAAGCGAAGACATTCTTTTGTCTATTGGGATTTTCTGTCTCTCTAAACGGCTACGTTTTTTGTCATCGACGTATTCTTTTAATATATCTGGCAACCAATTACGCTTCTTGGATTCAGTTTTTGATTTTTTAGATAGAAATGAACTTTTCATAGTCGAAGTACGAGAAACTGGTCTTGAGGTATTTCTTGATAGGCTTGAACTAGATTGTGGAGTTTCTAGTTGTGAAATAGAGGAAATGGGACTGGCCACAGGTAAAATTTCATCGTAATCATCATTTGACACTTCTTCTACTTCGCTTTGAAAGTCATTGAGATCTTTATGTACTTCTGTTTGTGATCTTATTTCAGTTTCGATTTCCGTTTCGTCTTCGCTTTCTTCAGATTCGTTATCTTTATAAACAACGTTTGTCTGTGTTCTAAAATCAACAAGTATGAATGTTTAATTATGTTCAAACTATAAAATTATTAGCTTACTCTCTTCCTTTGATATAAGGCAAAATAAATGACATAGCATCCCAGTATTTCCATTTTTTATTTCCTTTGGCTGCCTGTCCACTTTTTGTCTTATTTTTTGCTGCTCTTTGGAAACTGTCTCTTAGTGTTTTCCATCTATTCTTGCAAACATCCCCTTAAGAAATAAATACTTTTATTAGCTAATCTTTTTTAACAAAGAAAAATGCCTAAAATTGGTAATTTTAGATTTTTAGCTACGGGAGTCGACTATCAGACGCTATCATTCAACTTTAGATTAGGTCATTCCACCATCCAAAAAATTGTAACAAGTACTAGTGAAGTTATTTGGGAAAACTCTAGGAAGTATTGTTATGCCAAATCCCACAAGAGAACAACTTCAGAAGTATGCAGAAAAATTTGAAAATATTTGGAATTTTCCTAATTGCGTCGCTGCGATAGATGGAAAGCATATTACTATACAAGCACCTCCGGCCAGTGGATCGTTATACTTTAATTATAAAAAAAATTTTCACTAGTCTTATTGGCAATGGTAGACGCTGACTACAGGTTTATTGCAGTGGACGTTGGAGCATATGGCAAAAATAGTGATGGAGGAATATTTAACGATTCTAAAATGGGGAAAGCTCTTAGAAATAATACTTTTGGAATGCCCGAGGATCGACCAATAAGTGAAAATGGTTCCCCATTACCTTTTATCATAGTTTGGGATGAAGCATTTCCTTGCAGGACATACTTAATGAGACCTTACGCCGGCCGCGGACTCTCCGAAGACAAGCGAATATTTAATTATCGGCTCTCCAGAGCTCGTAGGGTGTCCGAAAATGCTTTTGGAGTTCTTTGCCAAAAATTTAGAACTTTTTTAAATAAAATACAAACACATCCAAAAAACGCAGATAAAATTGTTTTATCTAGTTTATGATGATGACACACCTATTTTTACAAATTTACCTCATATTGGCGGAAGATACTCTACTAATGCAATTGAAATAAGGGACAAATTTAAGGAATATTTTATATCTTCTAAAGGTTCAGTTGTTTGGCAAAACGACTCGATTCATGCTGGGAATTTATAAATAAAATAAAATTTAAAATGTGAGAGTTTGATTTTGTTCTAAACCTTTTACAATAAAAATAAAATAAAAAAAATATATTTACTATTTTTTCCTGTTATGTTTCGTATTTCGTACGTACCACTTTCATTGATTTTTTCCCCAATTTCGGCCCAAATAACTTCTCGTCTGTTTTGATTACTATAGTTTTTGTTTTTCATGTTATACAGTTCATCACGTTCACTTACAAGTAAAATTAATTGTTCTACCTTTTCCCCATCCATAACTACTTCTTTCCTCCACAAACAAATAAGCAAGGAATCGCATAAATAAAATATTCAAGTCGCTGCTTGCTCCGTACGCTTTGGCGCTTTGTGATTTCCACCTGTCCGTCAACAAGCAGCGCAGCACGTTTATAAGCAGCAATGACGCGTGGCAATGCTCATAGACGAATTAAAATTTTGCTGCGAGGCGCTGTGCAGCGACGCGCAGCGACGCTCTGCTTAGGTGGGAACGGAATCATTTAATTACATGAAAACAATTATAAGCAGCATTTTGCTGCGCTGCGCCGCGCTGTGAGGCGCTGCTCCATGCTGCTTAGGTGGAAATCAGCCGTTATCCTAAAAACTAGTAACGTTATCAAAATTGTTAAAGAGAGCAATGTTATTAATAATTTAATTATTTACAATTTGTTTAAATACGTTCTTTTGCAAAATTCAATTTTTATTTTACTTGTAAGCGCGCCTAATAAACAATCAAAAAACCTGTATAAACAATAAAAAAATATCAAATCTCAATTAAGGACTATTGTATAAAGAATAAAAAAATATATTTTTTATGTTTCATTTTTTTTAAATATATATTTTTTATGGATCAAAAGTACCCAAATTTGAGATTTTTCAAACTTTCAAAAATTCATATTTCCAAAAATATTAACTTTATTGTAAAAAGTCATAATACCTTTTTTATTTGTATTTTAATAAAGAATACGAAACAAATTTGTCCGGTTAAAAAATAACAATTTCTTGCATTTGTTTAAACAATTTCGGTTTAAACAATATGGCATCAGGTGGCGCCATGGCAACATGCATTTATATCATCAGTAGGGCAATTTAAAGAGGATCGTATAAAAAAATTGAGGTGGAATAGTTTTCGGTTCTCATGCAACGATTCCTCCTAGACTATATGCTACTATGTGTATAACTTATCGTTTAAATATTTTTATTATCAAGTTAAATAATAATATTAATAAATTATAAAGACAGTTACTGGTTCAGAATGATCTTAAGAAAATTTTAATAATATTTTTAACATAAAAAAGTTTATTTAGCATTAAACTTCTAAAACAATTCTCTTATTAAGGTATCTACCCGTTTATTTACTATAAAAAATATAACCAAATTAAAGTTTAAACACAAATTCAACTGAAAAAAAAAAATAAATAAACTATAAAAAAAAAATCATGTTATAAATATGATATGATAAAGATTTTCTCAAGATCATTTTGAACTAGTAACTGTCTTTATAAATTATTAATAGCTTTGTTCGCGGGTCACGTTAAGAACCGATTCCGAACTAAAATTGAACCGTTCAGGATTGTCTTAAGGCGCATGTCTAATTATATACCGGTTCCGGATTTTTATTTACCGCGAACGGCGCGGATTTCAATCGAATTTCTCCAACAGCTGACTGTTTAACCTAACCTGACTTTACCAAGTTTGTTTTCATTTATTAATGTTTTTATTTTGTTTTTGTTCCTGTTGGCACTGACACCAGAAGAAATAAAATATCCTATCATAAATAATGGATAATTCCGCACGTAGTAACTAATATGTAATTACTTATTTTAAATAGGGTCTTAATTTGAAATAAATGAACTTACTATTTCTATCAATTTATAAACAACTATATTACTGCTTTATAATCTACAATCAAGATAAACTAAACTAAGAATCAAGGAAAATTAAGAACTTTAAGTAACAGGTTTGTATGGAGCGATTTATACTTCCAATTAATTAAAATAGGTATTAAGCTTAACTAAGAAGGGCAAAATTCTTAAGGTTCACCTCAAACAGCAAACAGATGATAAGAATGTTGATATTGCGCATGAACAGCAGAACCGAACTTTTAATCCCATCAAAAATTCGGGGACTACAAGAACCGATTCTGAATCAGTTACGAACCAATCCGATGTTATCCGCGAACGCTGAACTGTTACTAAAAATTCAAAATTGTGTTACCGCGAACGACCGTTTTCATATTGCGCATGCGAATAGTCCCTGAACCGGTTCGGAATTGGATCCGCGAACAAAGCTAATATTATTATTTAAATCGATCATAAAAATATTTAAACGATGAGCTATACACATAGTAGCAAAGACGATCCACCCAGATAAAGGAGACACTTATTAGTTTTTTTTAATTAAATTAAGTTTAAATTTTATTTTTGTTAAAGTTTTAAGTGGATCGGAATGGGTACAGTGATTGGACCAAAATAAATTAAATAAAATATTCGTGCCACTAGGTTATCCCCTATTACCAATAGAACATTTGGAGTTAATTTTTAGATGGATCGGAGCTGGTATACTTACTTGTACCAAAACAACATTATAAGCCAGATTTTTAATGGCCAAAATCACTTTTTTCCTTATATCTTCTTTATAACTTATTTTATTAAAAAGGTGTATATGACCTTTTTTATAAAGCTTACTAAAATGTATATTTTTTGTTTATTACATTTTTTTTGTATCTCTTTTAGTTTTTATTTTAAATTTAATCGTTAATATCTCAAAAACTAGATGGGGTACAAAAAATTCCATAAAAAAACTGACGTAGTTTTACTAGGCCATCAATTTTAACGATTTTTTTAACGGTAAAAAAAAGAGATTTGAACCCGCTAAGCTAAGGCAGCAGTGCGGCTTTGAATTGACTATAGTTCATAGTAATATAAAAAAATGCGGTTCTCTTATTGGCTTGATTTTTTTCGGTGGCCTTCCGGACTAATACTTTGTTTGGAAAAAAGATACCTCGTTTTGCTATAAAAAATAATTAAAAAATAAAAATAAATAAATTCTACTAAAAACACGGTTTACTACTGTCACCAGTCGTAGAAATTTGCTAATGCCAATTCTACTTCATAAGTAGATAAAGAAGAAAGGGAGTATTTTCGTGCAAAACTATTTATTTAAAATTTACTAATAGGTTTGTTGGGTCGCTGTTTCCGATTTTTTTTTCGGGATCCCAAAAACTCTTGAACTCCGGCGTCACCCCTAAAGGGACAAAAAACACCCTTTTTGGAGATGAAAATGTTCTTTAGGCATCTAGAAAATACTGTCAGGGTAGGTACGTTTTTTGGATCGCCGAATTAGGCGGTCCCAAAACCTCTGAACCCCAGAGTCAGCCCTAAAAGGGCAAAAACCATCCTCTTTAGGTTTTTTTTTAAGAATAACTTTATAAAAACTTTATATTATTATTTAAAACTGATAAAAAATTGTATTTTTTATGAAATTATAAAAATTTGAGCCTAAATTAAATTTTCGGATAATTTATTGGGGTTGAAACAACCACCAATTACCTCTAAAATATCGTACAATTTTTTGGTATAATAAAGAAAAATACAAATAAAATTATTTTGAACTTATTGTTTAACTTTTTATTTAAATTTGATATTTTCTAAGCCTCCAAAAGAGGTGTGTGAGGGAAATATTTTTTTTGGCGTGAAATCGTTATTTATCCAAAATTTTGGGAAAAAGGCACACATTTTTTTGTTTGCATTTTTCTTAATTGTACGATATTTTAGGGATTATTGGGGGTTGCTTCACCCCAATGAATAACCCTTAAATTTAATATAGGCTCATATTATCATAATGTCATAAAAAATACAAATTTTTATCAATATTAAATAATTTTTATAAATTTTTTATAAGGTTACTCTTAAAAAACCTCTAAAACGGTGTTTTTTGCAGTTTTAGGAGTGTTCCCGGGGTTTAAGGGTTTCGGAACCCTCAAGTTCGGAATCAGCGACCTAAAAAACATTACCTGAGGACATAAACTAGGTGCCAGAAGAACATTTTCATAAGTTTTTTAAAATATTTTCGTTAACCCCTAAGAAGGTAGTCTCCACTTGCAGCGAAATTGGGCACCCAGGACCCATGTTTTGAATGGTCTATTTGGCAAAAAAGTGGGGACGATGACGTTGGCCATACAAAGAGTGTTTTAAGTCACGTGGAAATAAATTTAAAATAAAAATTTTAATTATCACTTTATAAATTAAAAAAAAAAATGCTAAAATACTGTTTTTTGGGTTATATACAAAATATAAAAAAAATTAGTCCCTAATTTGATTGTGTAAAACTAATGTAGGTTTACCCACAGTTAAATGATTTTCTACTTTTTTAGCAGGCGGACTAAGTCTTAAAGAAGTCCCTTCCTTTTTTTTTTTTTAAAAATAAATATTAAAAATAATATAAAGCAAAATCGAAACAAACATTAACTTAACCCGGCAGGTAGAGTATGCAGCTGACATGCTACGTACACCGTTCAATGTTGCAGCATATACTCTGCAACCTTGTTGCAACAATTATTGATGCGTTGCACCAAAGATAATACTACTACGAATAGATGGTTCATTTAAATGGGGCGTTTTGAATCAGTTCGAAGATATCAATGCTTCCGTAAATGCGAATAAAATTAAGTCGGTAACCCCTGCCCCAGCAAAACAAACCGTGCGACATTGCCCATGTCTGTCGCTTGTACCTTATTCGGAACACGAAGTAGCGAAAGCGGGCGGCTAAACGGATTGTGTTTTTCTAGTCGCGTTTCATCACGCCAATAGTAAAGGCCTGCCGGCAACACTGTTTAACTTTCGTTCAAGGATAGCGCGAAAATCTCTCGATGGACATCGGCTCGCGTTAGCCAAAGTCCATTAGGGGTATCAAAAATATAGCATTGAATGGTTCATCTTATCCGTAGTAGTATTATCTTTGGTTGCACGAGTCGCATTAATTTGGCGCCTTTGTCCGTTTTATGAAAACTAAATGCAGAACGAATATTTATTGGTTTTTATGGTACATTATAAAATATTATTATGACGCTTTCATTGTACTGTTTTTGAAGAAGTGGCTAACTTCCCTAAATATCATATTCGTATAATATTAAAACTAAATATTTTGGACTCTGTATATAAACATATATTTTAAAAGGTAAATTTTTATATGGATCATGAATATACGACTATTACAATAGGACATTTCTTAATGGGCCAATTGATCTCCACGTCGACCTCGAACCGGCGTTGATTCATTCAATTTCTTAAATTAAATAATACAATTAAAAAGTCTGGGGCGCGACGAATTCCGCTTTAATGCGTTTCATTCATTACTAGATGTAACGAGGAAAGGATTAATGAAATAACAACTAACAACCTTGGACATACCATTTTAAACACCCAAAAATGTGTCTAATTATCTTGAAAAGAAACAATTTTTTTACCATTTCATCATTACGTTAGGTAACTGTTAGTCAAGATATATTTTATTAACCGGATTTAAAAAAGGAGGTTATCAATTCGATACGTATGCATGTAATATTACTGGAACTGCATTATCTTCACATATTATAAAAAATCTATTAGATATACCGGGTGGTGCGTCGCCGAATGGAACATAGGATATCCCATGAAAATTTTAAGGGGGTTAATTGTTGGCTTCCCTGTACATTTTACAGAAAAAATGTTTCATTAGGTTAGGTAGGTAACTGTTAGTCAAGATATATTTTATTAGCCGAGTTTAAAAAAATGGAGGTTATCAATGCGATACCTATGCAAGTAATATTACTGGAACTGCTTTATCTTCACATATCATAATAAATCTATTAGATATACGGGGTGGTGCGTAGCCGGGTGGAACATAGGAAATCCCATGAAAATTTTAATGGGGTTAATTATTGGCTCTCCTATACATTTTACAGAAAAATGTAAGATAACTTTTTGAAGAGACCAGTCTGACAAACCCTCGTGCCAAGTTTCAAAAAATTTTAATAAGCCAATCTTGAATTATTCCATTAAATGTAATTGCAAAATTACCAAATTTTGGGTTCAGATAAAACCAAACAGACACCAGCCACCAGCAAACAATTTGATATAAGGCTTTGTCAAATCTGACTTACAGCCAAATACAACGAATGTTTTTTTTCGTTTCATCAATCTCAGAACCATTACATTCAAAGTAAAAGACACGTTAACATTATTTTTTTTTATCGAACCTTTTATTTAATGTAACAGTTAAGTTTAAATAAAAACAATTATTACTATCGATCAATAAAAAACTAATTTTATCATACTAGAATTTAATTAAACCAATAGTTTCTGTGTCGCCATCGTGACGTAATACATTTTTGTGACACCCTGTATAACCAAAATTATTATCCTGTAATGCACCGTGGGTTAAAGGTAATGTCTGCAAAATATGAAAATTTTACAGCGAATAATAAATGAGCTACATAAGACGGGAGGTGAGATGCAGGACCCTGTATATCTTATAACGAGTTGCCAATGTTTTCAGGTAAGTTTATTTTCTATTTTTATATCTTTTCGTGTTTTTTGTTACTATTATTGCAAGAGCAGACTAGCTTTTTATAATAATATATAAAAAAAGTATAATTTTTAAAAATAATATATAAATATTTTCATTATGGAGAAAAGCCAAATAATTTTGCTTTTAAATATCCACTTTTCTACACGTTATATTCTACATTTCTATAGGAGTAAAGTCAGGATATCTTAGTGACCATGGTAAAATATTAACATGGATATAAATTGTTACTTTTGCTCTATAGGGCGGACGGATCCTAAGGTAAGGCCAAAGATAAGGTTTTTTTCAATCTGATGGACGTAGCAATCAACTCTCATACTACCTTTACCAAAACTAATAAGTAACCTACTACTGTACCCAATAGGTTCTTAAAACATTATTTTTATTAAAAAAATCTAAAAACAAAATAACTACTGGGCTGGTAAAGATAAATTTTTAATGATTTTTGTAATATCTTACATAAGCAAACCTACAAAAAAAATTAAATAAATTTATGTCTAAGGGGTTTTTACATCTCTTTGTTACGTACTATAATTTAAAAATGTCTTAATAAAAATACTAGTTTCGCTCTATAAACTTTTCTAAATTAAATATTCAATAAAACAATACGCACTGATCAATGAAATCTGATAAGCAGTCGTACCCGCATAATATTACAATTCAAATATATGACTGCGATTCTGTGGAATGACATTTTTACTGATAACTGAAGATTCTCGATTTCTCAAACTTGCCTACGGAGGATTCTAGATCGCTATCGACATTCACTGATGATGTTTGCCTTGATATTGGTTTCAGTATACGTAATTTTATTGGAATAAGTTTAATTTTAAAACTATAATTCTTATAATTGTTTATATGTAATAACTATTTTCCATTTTATTGAAAATAATACGAAGCTCCATAATTAAAGTAGGGTATTTTCACTCAATTGATATTGATAATGTTGTGTATAAAAATTAAAAGTAGAAACACAATTAAGCAAAACCTGCTAAATAACACGGAAAAATACTAACCCCTTACTTTTCTATTTAAGGTTTAATTATCATTGTAATTTAAATAGCCCGCCACTCCCCTAACCAATCAAATTCAACATGGATGCCAAGTCTGTTTAGGAACTATCGATATCGACAATCATATCGATTTTAACGAAATACTAAAATGCGAAATGCTTTTTAGACTTTACACTAAAACACAGCCAGACTACCTAAATAGTTTCAATTGGAATAAAACATAAAAACTTACATCAAAATGGTTTTCACAACAATAATAGGCATGTCCTTTGGGCATTTTCTCAATACCTATAGCAGCACATCAAGCTTCTCTCCTATCGTCTTGTTTTGGAAGAGAAAAGAATATTTTTGAAGATCCTAAACTCGGCCGGCTTCTGGTTTCGCAAATAATAACAATACACTTTTTTTGATTTAGAATAAAATAACGAAAATTTACTCGTAAAAAGGGTTCATATCAAGGAAAGTTTGGCGATAATAATAACTATAGTAATAAATTGGAATATTTGGAAAGAACACACACTATTTACAAATTAGAAATTATTAATAAATATTAGAGGTTACAGGTTATACAGATTGACATTGACAATATGACAACTGACAGGAAACGCCAACTTGGTAGATGTTGCGCATATCGATATTTGATGACAGGCGTATCGAATAACAAAAAGCTGACAACAAAGCAGAAATTCCACCAATAGAAAATTTAGGGCCGTGACGTCAGGGGCCTACAAAATTCAAACTTAAAATTGATTTTTAAGGCGTTTCCGGAGGCCAAAAAAATCGGGGAAAAATATTTTTGGCCTTTATTTTCATGTGGCTTTGCAATAAGCTAATAAAAAAAATCATGAAAAACGCCTATAGATATTCAATAAGTTTATTTTTTAATAGAGTCGAAATAATGCAATTAACGTAAACTTGCCTTATCCCAAAGTTGATAATAACTAAAATACAGGGGGTCAAACTTTCAATTTTGTTTTAGATTTTTTGTAATAATTTTTTAACTAAATAACATAGCGGTACAAAATTGGGGATATGGGGGTTCTTTGAGGCGAGAAATTTAAATTCGTCCATACTTTTGAAGTTGCTAGCAGAGGGCGCCAGCTACGGCCTACCCCACTTGTTTTAGATAGCATAGCTTTTTTTAAGTTTACTAGATTGACCTGTTTATTAAAAAAGAAGTTACTATAATTTCCTCTGCGTCATATATAATTTCATAAAAGTTAATATTTTATTATAGGACTTTAAAACAAATAAAATTTTATAAAGAATTAAATATTTTAATATATTTTCATGTTTTTGGTCACTATTATTGTGAGAGCAGACCAGGTTTTTATAATTATATATAAAAAATGTATAATTTTCAAAAATGATATATAAATATCTTTATTTTGGAGAAAAGCCAAATAATTTTTCTTTTAAATAATTATGCCCAGAAAACAAAATAAACTATAAAAAACCAATCTAGAATAGTAGATATGTTATAAATTGTTGTGGTGGATTTATGTATCAAAAGATAAATATTTTTAGCGAGGATAAGGACTTTTTAATGATGTGTAGAGAAATAACTAATTTACCCTACCATTCACAGACATAAGAAGACCACTTACCGTTAGTTTGAGATAAGCTGCCTAAAGATGAAACCGATTTTTTAATCATATGTATGCCTGGAAGTATCAACGAATGATTGCATTACAAAATATGATAAATAAATATTATTAACGTTATCATCATGTCCTACATTCAATTGGCCTTAAATTTTAATCATAAAACACATATAATTATTAAAGTATGTATGATAAAAATTAATTAAATAAATTCACTACTAAAGTGTGTGTAAAGAAATAGAGTTGATCTCAGTGTGGAGCCTTAAGATGGCCACTCATTGATTTGGTAAAAAATAGAAGACTATTCATCCACAATAACAGATATGCGTTGATAAGAAAAGTAACTAAAGCTTCAAGACCAAATATTTGGTTAAAGATAGGATGGTTGTAAATGAGTGCACCATATCATTATCATCATCATCAAACCTGATCAGAGCACTTGATTATGTCAAGAGCAATGAACTGATATTTACCATAGATCTCAAAACACTTGTGACGTAATCCGTACCATGAATAAGATTTTGTTTTAGTACTGGGTTAATACATTTTTCTGTTGGAAATAACGAAGAGAAATGAAATTGATCTGCATTTTAAAGAGGAAAAATTTTAGAACTTTTCTTGGGAACACAGGCAGCCGTCTAGCAATCCGGAAAAACAGCCCTCTTTCAAGTAATTCGAAAAAGGCGAGTTAGGATAAGAGCACATTTCTTTGATTTTAAGTTCACGGGATATCAGGCGTATGCTGCATAGTCGTACAACCACACAACCTATTTAAATAGATTTTTTAGGAAATATTTTATGGTCAATATAATTCTTAATTTTTAGGGAGTTATGAATAATTAAATATTATACTTACTTTATACTTGGAAATCGTTCTAAACGTTTCCCTGTTTTATAAGTATATTTAAGAAGGCATCAAAATATAGGTTCTAAAAGACAGGTTTCCCTCGTAACAGGGGCGTAGCAAGCTCTACACCGGGTACCAGTGATGTAGGGCCCACCAGCTAGGGGGCGCCCAGGCTTTTCGAAAAATGTATTATTGTTACTAGGTACCAATAAATTTACGTTACGCCGCAGGTTTTTTCACTGGATCCTATTTTTTAGTATAACATTAAAAAGGTCTGTCCCACAAGATAGTCGTTACAAAATGATTAGTCCAATCATTATAGCAAAAAAAGGTTATTTTTGTAATTAATGTTAACAGATATCTGACTGCTTCATGACTTCCGGAATAACCTAAAATATTATTATTTATATTATATATTTATATTTATATTATATTATATTATTTCAGGTAATTTTTTAAAACCATAATTATTTAAAAAGGGCCTTTTTTCGTTTTATTTTTATAATATAGCAAAAAGTACTGGCTATATCACTTTACTCATAAAAAACCGTTTGTAGGGAATTCAAAAACCTACAAAATTGTTTTTATAAAATCCTGATCTGACCATTTTTCACCGAAAAAACGCTTAAATCAGTTCTTTTTTTTAAACTTTCTATCTCCGTTAGTTTTTAATATTAAGAGTAGATTTTCTGGAAAATGATAGTCAATAACATATACTTTAAGCTACCAAAAGATGAAAATTGTCGCATTAAAAGTTCTTATTCAATCGCACTATAAACAAATTAGGCCCCTATTTTGCAATTGCCGTGAATATTAGGAAAATGGTTCGATTTGAATTTATAAAATGGCTTTTTATAATTTGAGATTAAAAGCTATAATAGTATATCGTACATTTTCATATAAGTTTGGAAAACATTGTTAAAAATGCTTGCGAATCGGTAGCGGTGACGAGACGTACTGGTCGACCGTGGAGGAGGAACCCAGCAGGAATACGCAGCCCGTCTCTCGCTTCCACTTCGCTGCTGGGTGCCCCCTCCATGGTCCACTCAGTACGTCTCGGTCGCGAATTTTCGCTCGACGCGTTAGGTTCATAAGCATTTTTAAGAATGTTCTTCAACCTTATTTAAAATTGTAAGTTATACAACTTGTAGCTTTTAATCTTAACTTTAAAAAGCCGTCTTAAAAATTCAAATTGGACCATTTGCCTAATATTCACGGCACTTGCAAGATAGGGGCCTAATTTGTTTATAGGCGATTAAATAAAAACTATTATTGCGACAATTTTTATTTTTCGGTAGCTCAAATTATATGTTATTGACTATCATTTCCCAAAAAATCAACCTTTAATATTGCAAATTAACGGAGATAAGAATTTTTGAAAAAAGCTCTGTTTTAAGCATTTCTCCGGCTTTTCTCGGTATAAAATGTTCGGATCGAAATTTTTCAAAAATCATTTTTTAGGTTTTTGAATTCTCTACAAACGGTCTTTTATGAGTAAAGTGATATAGCCACTATTTTTGTTATATTTAAAAGCAACGAAAAAAGGCCCTTTTTTAATATCTCTTCTTTAAAAAAATTACCTGAAAAAAAATTGGTTGGATTTTTTATTTTAGTAATCTACAGGTTATTCCGGAAGTCATGGCGCAGTCAGATATGTGTTAACATTCATTACAAAAAAAATCTATAATGAATGGACTAGATTCTCTTTTCGCAATTGGTAAACCATGTAACAATTATGAAATCATTGTACGAAACAAACTTGATCTTAGTAAAAAAAAGAAGAGCAAAAAAAAAACTCAAAATAATATTAAGATACTTGAAAGTTATGATTAATTTTTTTTGGTTAATATGTTTACTGATATATTTAAATTCCTAAATCCAGTTTTAAAGACTTTATAAAATCCCAGCACATATCTGCAACAGGCTACCACATAATCAAAAAACGCTTATAAAAATGTTGTTTCCTTGCGGTCCTTTTCTCAAACTTTACAGAACAAAAAAACAAATAATTGACCTTTAAACTCCTGAAAATTTAATTAACAACTGTGACGATGTCATTGTTTTAAAAGCCACGAAGTTAGTCGAGAAATATAGCACTGATTTATGCAGCGACCTATGTAATCAATTGATTACTATGCCTTAAATCAGAAATTGAAAACATTTTCACAATAAAAGATCTTGCTGATCTAATAATAATTAAGTATCCTTCTGTACTGGATCGATTTCCGAACAGAAATTTTATCTTTCAGCAAGATAAGTGTCCCGTTCATACGGCCCGGCAAGTCGATGAATGGATGGAATAGCAGCGTATTAGGGTTTTACCGTGGCCTGCACATAGTCCGGATTTAAATGTTATGGAACATGTTTGGGGTTTATTAGTTAAAAAAAAATAAATAGGAAAAATAAGTTTAGGCCGCAAAATGTAAACGAACTTAAGGATGAAATTTTAGAGGCGTGGAATGAGTTACAAGGAAATCCGGACAACGCCCGGGCTTTGGTCCATTCGATGCCTGGAAGGCTAAACTCTGTTAAAAAAACGGAGCCGCAATAAAATATTAAATTTGTTTGGAAGGATATTTAAGTTTGTTTGAATTTATTAATTTGTTAATTATTATATTAATTTGTTAGTTTTTATAAAATATAAATATTTTCTTTTGCCTTTTGCTTTATTTATAGTAATTAAAAGTAAAACAAGGTAAAAAAAAACGATTTACAAAAATTTGCAAAAAAGTCAAAATTTGACAAATTTTTTGTCCAAGATTTAATGGCCGTCACTGTACTTAGGGGCCCACCTCGATTGTACTGGTGTAGGGCTCACTAGCACTTTGCTACGCCACTGCCTTGTAACACAACTATTATAACTAATTGTAATCAAAAACTCGTTATACTTTTAAGAATTTAAACGTGATAATCTTATCTGGACATACAGCGTTTAGAGCTACTAAACCCGTAAAAATTTCGACTTCAAAAACACACTTCAATATTATCGGTGTTTAACATCCATCGGATTTGGTTTTATCTCTTTGAAATGGAAGTGAAACTTCCGGGATGTTAGGAGAAAAATAATTGTGTGTATAATCTTGCGTATGATAAAATGTTCCCTTTGTATATTTAACATTAAATTTACTTTTAAATTGTATGAAAAGAAATAATATAGCCATGACAAAATAAATAGTAAAACAAATTTAAAGTAGGCGCACGGTAGTGCGCCTGGCCAAGTTCCGGTCTGAAGCACGTATTTATTTACACGAAAATTTCACACCAACATTTTTCGACCAATGAAATATAAGCATTTCTCAACGTCGCCATGGTAACCTATGCATTTTTTCGAAAATGTTCTCATCCTGGGGTACCCTGGAGGGTATTAAAGTGGGCATTTTTTGACAAAGAGCAAGTGACAATTGACAATACACAACTTTATAAAACGAATTTTGTTAAACTATTTAGTTAATTATATATATATATTTATATATATATATATATATATATATATATATATATATATATATATATATATATATATATATATATATATATATATATATATATATATATATATATATATATATATATATATACTTTGGAAAAAGAAAGTTTAACAATAAGTATATTATAATTTATTTACTTCTTAGAGACAAACGATTACGCAAGAATTTCTAAATGTACATTAAATTCTTTTTCTACTTCCTCCTTTTTCAAAGTCGAATAATCCAATTGATAACTTCTATTAAATACATGCCTGTGTTTTAAATAATACAGGTACTATTTAGAACCAATTTTGTTTAATTCTTGTCTTCGTAGCAATCTGTATTTTCTTGATTTTTCAGTAAGAAATGGTTGCACAATCGAGAACAAATTATCCTCTTCTAATTCACTGTCGTATTTTGCAACCAGCTGTTCTAAAAAGGGCCTAGTACGGTGATGTGTTTTGACAGCCGATATTTGTTTGAAATGTATGTTTTACAAAACTATTCATTAAAAAAAAACACTTAATTTTTCGATGAACAATCAATAGCAAGTCTACAAGTTTAACAAAAGCTTTTGTAGAAACATTCATGTTGACAGTTGTCTTTAAAATAAGCATAGCCTTCTAGATAAAACCAATAATAATTAGTCGGTATTTTGCCAGATGCTAGATCGCCGCAGATATATAAAAAGAAAAAATTAAATAGTTTTTAACTATTTTACTAATACAGATTCAATAAAATGGCTCAAAAATTAAATTATAATCAACAATATGTATTATTTTTAACCAAGCGTTTTTAAAATACATATTACCTAAAACAATACAATATTAAAGACTTTGTGTTGATGAATTTCCACACATTTTTACTAAAACATTCTATTAATTTTAGTAAACTAGAGTCAATATTATGAAAAAATATAAGATATATTACATCCGAAATTGGTGTTTCAATGTTAAAATCGATAAAAAAAAGTTTGGACCGTCTTTAGGTGTTATGAAATATGGACCTATGCATCGTAGAATTTTTGCTAAAATAAGATTTTTACCAGTTTTAGTAGGGCAAACTTAATATTAGAAAATCATATAAAATATATTACATACGAATATGGTGTTTCTATGTAACTAAAATTGGTAAAAAAAGTTTGAACCATCCTTAGCGCCTAGGTTTTATAGGGCATGGATCTATGGTAGACTTATTGCTGAAATAATTTTTTTTACCAGTTTTAGTAAAGTAAACTCAATATTCGAAAGTAATGTAAGATATATTACATCCTAAACTGATGCTTCTTTGTAACTAAAATTGGTAGAAAAAAAATTGGACCGTCCTTTAAGCTTAAATGTTATAAAGTATATGTAGACCTTGGTAGACTTATTGCTAAAATAAAATTTTCCACCGATTTTAGTAAAGAAAACTCAGTTTTCGAAAGTAATATAAGATATATTACATGCGAAAATGATGCTTCTATGTAACTAAAATTGGTAGAGAAAAAATTTGGACCGTCCTTAAAGCTTAAATGTTATAAGGTATACGTAGACCCTTGGTAGACTTATTGCTGAAATAAAATTTTCTACCGGTTTTAGTAAAGTAAACTCGGTATTTGAAAGTTATATAAGATATATTACATCCGAAACTGATGCTTCTATTTAACTAAAATTGGTATAAAATAATGCTTTTAAGTATTATAAATAATAGAATTTAGCTGTTTTTCATTGCTTTCCTATCAATATTTTTTTTATTATAAACGTCAATAATTATTGGTGTAATTTTTTTTTACCAAATACCATTCGAAATCAAATTATGCCAGGAAATTCCTTCTCTCTCACGCATATTTTGAGAAAATTATCCCTGGCCTTCGGCTCGAGATAATTTTCAAAATATTCGTGAGCTCGAAAAAATTTCCGGAAATAATTTGACTTCTAATAGTATTACTAGTGAAAGTTTTCAGGGCGTTTTTCCTCTTATCGTAACTTCGTTATCGTTAACCATAAAGGTTGGATATTTGGTGTGTACCTGTGAAATAATTTAAAAATTATGGCAAGTGGTTTCTGACATATTTAATTTAAAAATCGCCTGTTTTACTATTTTATCGACTGACTGAGTAAGTCACTCATTGACTTATCAAAATTATGGGGTACTTCCGAGGGAAGTAGAATCTTGAAATTTGGTATGTAAGTAGGTTTTAGGAACAAGTAAGGAAAACATTCTAAAAAATGCACATTTTTACTCAGAACGGTCTAAAACAGGGGCGATAATATTGTATATTATAGACCTGGAGCCGAGAGGGTTTTTGCATTTATCATAGGCCCCACGCCGAGGCGTTGGGGGCTGATAGACATCGTTATTTTCCACTTTGATTTCTTGCTATGGCATCCCTAAAGTGTAGCTTTTAGAAGTGGGGAATAACCTTGTCTATCAGCCCCCAAAGCCTAGACGTGGGGCCTATGATACATGCAAAAACCCTCTCGGCTCCAGGTCTATTAAGGGGGGGTTAGAAGTTTGCAATCTGATTAAACCTAAGTTATTAAAGCCATAATTGTCTTAGAAAGAAAATTGCTACAGTTTACCTATTAAGCTCAAACAAGGGGCGATTTAAGAAAAAAATCAGATTCTACCTACAAAGCAAGAAAAAAGGCATGTGATCGCTTTCCTAATTTTCTACATATTAAACTTAGAAATAAGAGAAGAGGTCCTACCAAAAACACTTCTGTAAAGTAGGGGCCAAGTTCCTATCCAAACCTCTTAAAGTACTGAGATTTAAAATTAGACTAAGTTCTGTTCACAATTTTGTTTCACTCTTTTTTGACTTGGCAAGTTTTTTACTGATCTGTCTGGATTAAAGGATGGATACAGACAACTGTCTGTATAAGTAAAAAAAAATAATATTCGTTAAATCATACTAAGGACAAATTTTATTCGTGGGGATATTAAATTTGGGACAAAATTTTAATTTTAAACGTATTTTTAAATAAAAAACTGATTGCTTGTTTACATAAACAATGGAATAAATTACAGAATTTAATAAAATATGTTCTGTTATAAATCTGTAATTAAAGAATTGTTAATTATCTTTTTTAAATTCAGGTTGAATTAAATTTTTTAATCTTTGGAATATGGCTTCAAAAAAATTCCCATTTTAACTTCGTTAAATATAAGACAAGTAATTTAATTTAAAGAATATGTCTTTTTAATATACAATATAATATTATGTGTTATTATAAATTATATAAAGTTTATTTTTTAACCAGGTAATTTAGGTAAGTAATTAAATTAACCTATTAGAATTACAATGTAACTTTTCAACGCTTATTATGAGATTTTTATTTGCTTTTGAAAGGCGGGCTTTTAAGGCAAAAATAGCTCCATTTATTCGAATTTAAAAAATATTTTAAATTATACCCTTTAACATTACCCCAATAATCGTAAATAAAATAAAATTTATTTAGGAAATTTGTTTTCGTTTTTAATAAAGCCACTCTGACAGCTTCTTTAAACACTTTAAATAAATTTACAGCTTGCATTCTCACATTGTATGTATTAAACCTGTAGACGTTCATTGGTCAGTGAATCATGTCGTATAAATATTTTTTAAGAATTTGCCAAATTTAGATCATGTTTTTAAAATTTTAAACTATGAGTAAATTATTGTCTTTTATGTCACGAAAGTAAGAGAAACCCATGATCAGGGAAAAATATCTTCTTCTTCCCGGGAGCCGTCTTTCACTACCGGAGGCAGCGCAGCCTCTTGGACTTTTTGTGCCTAAAAATATCTTACTAGAATATTAAAGCTACTTTTTAACAATATTTCAACGAGAAGTTTTCACGAAAAAAACGAGAATAAAAATTATTGTTTTAAATAAATAATTATGCATTTAAAGATGCTGTTTTCATTTTAAACAATTTCTGAAAATTGATTCTGTAGCAAAGGTTATTTTTTAACGTTTGGAATAAAAATTAGGGGTGTGCAAATAGTTGTCGAATCGAATCGAATAGTTTCATATATATATATATATATATATATATATATATATATATATATATATATATATATATATATATATATATATATATATATATATATATATATATATATATATATATATATATATATATATATATATATATATATATATATATATATATATATATATATATATATATATAGATATATAATTTCCGCTGCTTACGTACTGATTTATAGTTATCTCTACATATTAAAACTAATTGGCCTCTAAGCTAACAATAACCGTCTTGGAGGATGAATTGAAATCAAATAAACTTAATAAGCGAAGAATAATTATTCAAGAAAGAAAAATTATTGTCACCAAACCGTCATAATGTTTACTTTTAACCCTCATTTGTTTTTCATGAGTATCTCCGATAATTTTAGTAGGTTTTTTGAATGATGTCTTTTAATTTGTACAGTTTTTTAATAAATATATAAAATAAAATTTTGCAGTTTAAAAGAGCGTTTTTTAATATGCATTTTATCATTACTAATGTTTTACCTTTTTAAAAGAATTTTTGTAAAATTTTAAAGTTGTGTTTAATAACGTTGCAACACACATGAAGTTTGTGATTCCTTAAAAAATTAAAAATCTTTGTTAATGTTACAAATATGCTTGAATTTGAACAAAATTATGCGAAACTAATTTGATTTAAAATAAATTATAAGAGTGTTTGAGGTAAATAAAAAAAAATTAGAAAAATTTTAAACGTTTTTCAAAAAAAAAATCTTAGGAGGCCATGTTTTGGTATTGAGGCATAACTTTTAATTCTGGAACTTTTAACTTTTGCTGAATTTTAAATAAGTGGGTACTTTACTCCTGTACAATTTTCATATTTCTTTTTGACCTACCCTGTACTTAACCCGAGACAAAGTTACAGTGTTCGTTGCATTGTTGTTACCATAGAAACTTTTGTGAACCTGTTTTCCAATGAAAAGGTGTTAATCTAGGATCCGTGTTTTAATACGAGGTGTTACGGAACACGCAAAAATTATGTTTATGTGTTTTTTTTATTTTTGAAGCCCAAAAGGGGGACACTAAATTGTCGGACAGGTGTATCACTATTTTCTACAAAAAATTTTTAAAAAAAAAAAAAGTGAAAAAATTTGGTTTGTGGTCAACGATTTTTTATACCCCGTCAAAAATTTCCCAAATTTTCCCGCTGTCGGGCTGAAAAAAAGCGGTTTTAAATTTGTCGGACAAACATAAAATGGTATTTTATAAATTATTTACAATTAATTTTTTTAAAAATTACCTCTGTGGTAATCGGTTTTCAAAAACCCTGTCATTTGGGCATGTTTCAAGAGGTAGACAAAAGAAAAAAATCGGTCAAATTTTTTTTCGGACAAGTTTAAATTCACATTTTCAACAAAAAATTTTCAGTAACTTAAGATAAAAAAAGTTGTGGTTGTGACTTTTTTTGAACCTGGGAAATCGCCATAATATAGGGGTTTTTTGAGCGGAAAAACGGAGGAATCGAGAAAAGTCGCAGAGAAAAAAATGTGGTAGACTCGTCGAAACGAAGTTCCTCACGAATTATAAAGTATGTGGTAATCAACTTGCCAGGGGGGGCCTGTACTGTGGACTATTTGCTTTATGTTAAAATTTAAAAATACATTAGTTAATCCAGTGAATATGTATTTTAAACTTCCATAAAATGTCTGATACCCCAGAATCGAGTATTCCAATTATTCAAAATTATTCAAATATTTTAAACTATTCGAATTATATAAATAGTTTGAACTATTTGAATTATTTGAATAGTTCGAACTATTCTAATAATTCGAATATTCGATTTCAAATTTGAATCAAATAATTCGTATTCGATTTATTTATTTATTTATTTATTTATTTACGGGCAAAACCCATTTACAAATCCACAAAGTTTACAAATAAATTTAAAGTGCACAATAATTAAAGTAATAAATATAAATATAAATATAAGCTGCACTTAGAATAAAAAATCTAATCTATTATCACATTACACATCACAGTTCAAGACGTATCACATTTTTTTTAAATACATTAAAAAAGGGGGGAAATAAAAAGTCATTGTCCACTCTATTTCCATTCATAAGCATTCTTGTGATAGGGGGGAAAAAACCCGCCATAATTGCTCCTATGGAAAAACTACAGCAAGAGGGGACTGTTCTCGGGTCGGCGGAACACGAAAAGTGATTTTACTTAAAAAAGGGGGTTAATCAATGTTTCCATTTTAAATTTAAATTTAAAAAAGAAAAAATA
>JAHBCN010004893.1:0-60070 GCA_019359885.1 Listronotus oregonensis | reverse complement strand
CGGTCTGCGGGAATGTTTTTAAATGAAAAAAGTTTAACCATTAAATTCAAAAGGTCTTAAAATGGCCCCTCAAGACCAAAAATGAGTTTCCGCTAATATCTACCAAAATATGCAATTTGGGAAAATTTTTGTTTTGACAAAGAAATAAATATCCTTTAATCTTCAAAAATGGCCCTATATTTTTTCAAAAAAATCGATAGTTTTCGAGATAACGGGACCCAAAATTCCCCTTATTTTAGTTTCACTTCACTTATATGCGTGCGGACAAATTGTTTAATTACTTAATTAGTAAGTCATTTGGCAAAATGTCGAGATCTCCATGGTTACCAAGATACAGGGGTGCAAATTTCAATTTTAGTTTTGTTTTTCCCTATTACTTATTCTTCCATCAATTCAGTTGATGTTCGGCATACGAATCAAGCTCTTTAGGTTCTAATATTGTACGTTAAAACTAGTTTTTTTGAATACCACTAGGGGCACTTTACCTGAGTACAAAATTTATTTACACCGTATTTTTTTATTTTGACAGATATTGCAAATTTGAATATACCAGCTTAGACAATTAAAAATTTAAAAAGAATGTACTCTTCATCAATGTTGATAAATCTAACCATTTATCACAAATCGACTTCAAAGTTTTCATCAGTTTCATCCAAATTCACCCAAAACCAGGTATTTAAATGGAACCAACAAATCAATTTGTTTGTCAAATTTTAAATTTGACAAATATTGGTTGCATTACTGTTGAGTTTGAAATAATTTTCCGTGTTAAAAATGGAACGAGAATATTCAAATATTGAGTATCGTGATATGCATTTTTGTTACGGGCAAGCATATGGGAATGCGGAAGAAGCCCGGCGGATTTATATTGCAACTTTCATCAACATTCACAGACGACTTGGTGAGATAGGTTCTTTCAAAATTGGGTTTTTCGCTAAAGGTATTTCAAAAATATGTTATAATTTTTCCGTTTTTAAAAATCAATTTTGTTTCCATTAAGATTAGTTAGATATTAAATTAGTGTTAAGTTTTTTTGTTGACAAATTATTTATTAATAAATATACTTATAAAATCATTAGCTTTCAAATTCATTTGACACAAGGCTACTTGATTTGTTGATTCCATTTAAATACCTGGTTTGGATAAATTTGTATGAAACTGATGAAAACTTTGATGTCGATTAGTGGCTAAATGGTTAGGTTTATCGACATTAATAAAGAGTGCATTCTTTTTTGAGTTTTTAATTGTCTTTAAGCAGGTATATTCAAATTTGCAATATAGGTCCAAATAAAAAAGATAGGTAGTAAATAAACTTTGTGTTTCAGGTAAAAGGCCCTCTAGCGGTGTTCAAAAGAACTACTTTTAACGTACAATATTAGAATTTTAAAAGCTTGGTTCGTATGCCAAACATCAACTAAATTGATGGAAGAATAAATAAAATATGGCAGAAAAACAAAACTAAAAATTAAACTTTGCACCCTTGTATCTTGGTAACCATGGGGATCTCGACATTTTGCCAAATGAGTTACTATTATTATTTTCCTATGTAGAATCACCCCTTAAAATTTCCTAACGCATTTTCCGAACACCCTGTATATTGAGAGTATCTCATTAATTTATAAATATAAAAAAAAATGTTTTTTTTTAATAATGAGACCTTAAAAAGTGTTCAATGATCCCAGAAAATTTCCTTTACCATCTTTTTTGCGTTTTGATAACAAAAAATGTTTTGCTCATCTGCATTTTTTAGCCTTTTCTGGAGTTCTAGAAAATCTGTGGAACAAACGCGAATCAAAATCTCATCATCTATTGAAATGCTTTTTAATGCACATTGTTTGAAAGCTTAAAGTATCTAGTTTCTAAATTTACTTTTTTCTTTTTAATAAAGTTCAACAGACGGACAACAAAGCATTTCCAAACCCGTGGACCAAAAATTCGGTAATAAACTACCACATCTATCCAGTGTGAAATTTTATGGATTTTTTGACGGCCGTTTTTGCGAAAAATATTGATGTTGCGAAAAAAATGGTAGAGACCATTTTTGTTGATTCCGAGGTGAGCTTCATTTTCTGTCTAAACAAAAATTATTTACTTCGCATATTTTGGCAGATATTCGCAAGAAACTCATTTTAGAGACTTTGGGTGGCCATTTTCAGCGGGTTTCCACGTCGGAATCGTGATAAATTTTTCTCGCTCGAAAGCATCCGCGCAGACCTAAAAATTGCGCCACAAATTAAAACTGCACAGATTTATTTATAGCCGTGGGTACTTTCAGGTTTTCAGTTACTGGACCAAAAGTATTAGCACTACTAAAAAGTGGTTTAGGCAAAAGTCTAGAATTTTTAAGGAATATTTTAGATATAATATTATTTATAAAAACAACTAAAAAAAAGTCGAAATAATATTGTATTTTATTAAAAATATAAAATCATTTTTCCCCTTTTAAAAATATATAATATGTCTATGTTGATACGCAGTTTTGTAACAATTCGACTTTTAATTTCCATTTTATACGCAATGGAGCACTTCTCCTTAGGTCTAGTAAGCTGTGAAAGCCAAACAAAACTTTTATGTTGAATTCAGCTTGGCTAAGGATGACGACAGATACCCAAAAAAAGAAACAAATTAACGTATTTTGTACTCAAGGAAAAATATTGCCTACTACTACTGTAATAAAGTGTATGCACTTGTGTTGTTTATATCAATTTATTTGTTTTGTTATTTATATCCTCGGCCAAGCGGAATACAGAAGTTCTGTTTGGCATTCACATCTTACTAGAGCTAAGGAGGAGTGCACCATTGCATATAAAATGGAAATTAAAAGTCGAATTGTTAGAAAACTGCTTATCTAAACATAGACATGTTATCTATTTTTGAAAAGGAAAAAATGCGAAAATTTTAAAAAATTATACCCACCTTTTAAATTTTCCAATCGTCAGTTGTTTTTTAAAATATCATATCTAAAATTTTCATAAAAAGTCTTAAAATTCTTGTATAAACTAATTTTTAAATTTCTTTAAATAGTAGCTTTATAATTATAAGAAAAAATACTGTACATGAAACTAAAGTTTTAAACGTATTTGTATTAAAAAGTTGCAATATTTAAGATTAGACATTAAAGCAGGTGTTGTTTTTTATATTTTAAAATAACTATGTTTCTTTTAAAAACTCACGTTATTATTTTTTTCTATTATACAAAAAGCCTTTTACGTAGGACACGTCATTAAATTAATTTTACAGCTACAGTATTTAAGTGCACTTGTTTAAGGCATTAGGATGTTAATAAAATAAAAAAAATAAAGGCCAAAGTAGGTGTTTGACGCTTTTAAACATTGTGTTAATATTTTTAAAAAAATTTTCGTTTTAAGTAATTATGCGCAAATCAGATTAGCAGAACGCGTGTGGTTTCAATATTTTTTTTAATGGTTTGTTCTCCAAACAAATATAAACTAACAAAAGTTGACTTTTAAATGTTCAAAAAGACATATGTCTCTAAATTAAAACAAAATAAAAAATAAAGTTTTCATTGGGCATTTTAATAAAAAACAAAAACAACCAAGGTTTAATGTGAATAATTCCTTTTTAGGAAAGCAAAAACTGGTAGTAGTATAGTTTAAATATTTATGAGTAACTACTGCTGATTTCTTATTTTAACTTTAATGTATTAATAAATCTGATTTACTCTTACCACATGTGCTTGCTGCCTCCTTTGTTGTCATAATACCGACAAATACTTCATCATTTTTTAAGGTGCCAAAATTTCTTTCTCAGATTACAATAGACAAGAAGGGACCGCTCTGGTCCCGGTCCCAGAGTATAAACCTGTGCACGCAGAAAGTACAAAGATCGGTTAACTCCTACGAACTTACAGATCACCTAAAAAAGAAACTTACAAAACATTTTAAAAATTAAGTAAATCTATTACCTTTTTGGTGAAAAGACCGTCTGGTTTTAAAAATATAAATAAACTTAAAAATATATATTTTTTTAAATTTTGAAAATTTTGAGAACCTTAATTTATGACGTAATGGCATAATTAACATGTTAAAACTTTAAAGGTAAAAACATATTTATTAACGAGAATTATTAACTTTGCGTTAATTGCATTGACACGGTGTATGTCATGGGCCGGAGCAACCGTAGAAGGAGATCGTTTAACAGGATTATTACGCGAAATTACAAGCCCATGCTGAAAGCATGCCATCATTAATTAAGCCGATATTGGAACACTACCTACTATATTCTCTCCAGCTCATCTGTTTATTAAGCTACTTGATATGCCGAATTCGTGCTACAAATTTAAACCTAATTATAGAAATCCCAGTTACAAGAAGATTTCTTTCGGCCTGAAGTTTTAACTGATATTGGAAATATATATGTGAACCAATCTTAGCTGTATAATTATAAATAAAACAAGCCAAATATTTTACTGTTTTCAAATAATAAACCATTAAAACCAAGCATTTTATTAACGAAAATAATTTTAATTCAATAATTTTAAAGTTAAGTTTAAACTTGCTACCATTGTCAACCAGTACCAGCAGTTCTAGCCAAGAGATGAACTTAGGAATCATCTTGTGATGCGTGATGGGATTGGGCCTTGGCGCATAAGGGGGAGGGGGTAATCGGCCTTTTCATTTTTTGAAATCCCACCTAGCTAGGTTAAAATGACATGCTTTTTTCTTTTTTTTATTTAGGTAGGTGCTTAAGAATTTTTCTTATTAAATCATGAAGATTTTCTCTTTTTTTCGAATATATCAGCCGCATTAAAAGATTTTTTACTTTTGCTTAAGCCAAATTCAAGGTCTTCGAAGCGCGAATAAAGTACTTTTTTTATTTTTGGCAGCAAATTAATTTTTTTTGGGTTCAAATTTTTGTATTATTTTTTTAACAAAGCCTGTTTACCCACGTTATAATAAAAGAAAATATATATGTAATGTGTTTTTAGTAGATCCAGCTTATTTATATAATATATTTTTTTAGGTTTTTTTTGATAAAAAACTTTTAATTTTGTTGAAGAATAGACGTTTTAAATACCCTGTGGGTTTAAGATGACCTGGTAAAGACGAATTAAGAAAAAATCGTCCTCACCAGTTCATCTTAAATCTATTCAATTTAAAAGTTATTTAAAATTTCCACTTAAAAAAATTTTTAAAAAATAATTTGCAAAATAAAAAATATTTTAATGCATATAAGATATTCGAAAAAAAAATTCATAATTCAATTAATTAGTTACTAAAGCACCTGCGTAAATTAAAAAAAGGCACATAGATTTTTATATTTTCAAGAAGCCTAGCTGGGTAAGATTTAAAAAGTGAAAAGGTTGATTACCCCAACTTCTTATCCGCCACGGACCTTTGACAGAGTTGTACCTAAAATTAAATTTTAAAATAATATTAATAGAATAGAATAAGCAGAATATATTAACATTTACAATAATTAAGATTAAGGACAATTAGGTTTCGATTAGGTTATTAAAAGAGATAAGTCCTCAGACTCTGTAACAAATTAAAAAAGTTTGGCACAAAGTCACACCAGTTTATTACTATTATTATTACACAAGTTTTGGTCATATTTTAATAATCGCCAATAAATCTATTACCCGGTTAATAATAATTTTGTCAAAAATATGCTACTTTTTATTAGCGATAATATATTTATTAGCAGGACTGTACTTTCGAAAATCTGAATTAAAATAAAAAAATAAAATAGGGAAATTGTTACCGTAAATGTTTTAACTTAGGGAAAATTAAATTTATCTTGGTTTAAGAATAATTTTAAAAAGGTTTTAGTCTAGTAAATAAATGGACAAAGCTGTAACTAAATCTGTATAGTTTTCCCTTGTAGCGCAATTCTTAGGTCTTCGGGGATGCTTTCGAGCAAAAAAAAGTTTATTAACATTAACAGGTGGGAAAGGGCTGAAAATTGCCCTTCAAGGCCCGAAAAATGGGTTTCCCGCTAATATCTGCCAAAATTTGCAAATTGGAGAATTTTTGTTTAGACAAAAAAATGAAGATTTCCTTGTCGGCTACAATTGTTGAAATTAATTTTTTTACTAAAAAATCGATAGTTTTCGAGATAACGGGACCCAAAAGACCCCTCATTTCAGTTGCCGCTCTACCGCTAGAATGTCGCTATCTTCATGGATTCACTTATAAGCGGGCAGACGATTTGTTCCATTACTCGGGCAATAATGTACATTTTTTAATTATTCAAAGTTCATCGGATAGAAAAACCCATACCTATCATTGCCATTCTTATTTTGTAAAATATTAAAAAAAGGGTTAAAGTTTTTTTTTTACAATATTTTGATAGTATCCCATTAATTTATTAATATTTAAAAAAAAGTTTGTTATTAACATTTCTTTTTATAATGAGACCTTAGCAAGTGTTTAATGATCCAAAAAATTTTCTTCACCATCTTTCTTGCGTTTTGATAAAAAGTTGTTTTGCCCATCTGCATTTTTAACCTTTTAGCTACATCTATCCAGTGTAAAATGTTACGGATTTTTCGACGGCCGTTTTTGCGAAAAATATTGGTGTTGCGAAAAAAATGGTAAGGACCATTTTTGTAGATTGCAAGGTGATCTTTATTTCTTGCCCAAACAAAAATTCTCTAATTCGCATATGTTGGCAAATACTCGCGGGAAACTTATTTTTGGGACTTTGGTTGGCCATTTTCAGCGGGTTCCCACGTCGGAATCGTAAAAATTTTTTCTAGCTCGAAAGCATCCGCGAAGACCTAAGAATTTCACCACAAATGAAAACTGTACAGATTTATTTAAAGCTTTGGGTACTTTCAGGTCTTCAGTTACTGGACTATTGAAATATTGTAGATTTTTAATCACTTAAAATTTTACCTTTATTATGGCCGGGTGCACCAACAATTTTAAGGAATCCTTAGTACAGGGTAATCCTTAAAATGGCCAAACAAGCAATGTATTTGGTTTTCATTGGAGATTTAAGAAATATTTAATGCTAAGGGTATCTTAAAATTGTTGGCGCAACCGGCCATTAGCCAACTTTATATTTTTAAGTTTCCAAGATCGCCAGAATTACTTTCCGATTTAAATGCTAATGTTTATATAAGTTAAAAGATTTCAACTTTCTGCTTTTCTTTTTGTTACAGTTAATTACTTAAATTCTTTAAAACAAAATAAATAGCAAAGATTAAAAAAACTTAAATTATTTTCTAAAAGAGCCTTATTTCTCTAATTTAAGCTCAAATTAAGATACACAAAATTGTAAGGCAAATAATAAAAACAAAGTTAAAAGAAATATATAAAAAAGAGGTATTTCGATTTTAAGATTTTTTTTAAAGAAAATGAATAAATTTAACGGCAACATTTTCTAAATCAGTGTTGCTAAAATGATGTCTGTGAAGCTGCAATAAGAAAGGCAAATACAATTTAGTAAAGTGCTCGCGACGTGAAACGTTGCACATTTAAGGGAGTTGTCGATTTTGTTGTCGATGGGAATTTCAAGATCTTACAGTCGGAAAATTGTCGTAAAATGACGATATTTATGTTGGTATTCGAAAATGAAATCGTGACATTTAGATATCGTTGTGCTGCCAATTTTGCGGTAAATGGGACACCATTGCGGTTTGAGATATTTCTTTAGCTTGCAGTAAAAAATGCAATAACAAAGAAATGTAGAACATTACAATAATATTAAAATTTAATACCTGACCCAACTGAAAATTCTTTTCAAAAGTGGTATAGGATTGTGTAGGTCTACAATGTAGGAAAAATAACCTTTAAAAGGTTACAATTTGCCTTATTTGAACAAGAAATAAATAGTAATTTTTATTTTATTTATTTATTTATTTGATTCTTTATTACATAGGTTCCCTATTTGAGAACAAAGCATGCGTCAAATATAAAACTAAACTTAATAACAATAAATATTTAAAAACACTAATTTAATTACAAAATGGAATAACAAATTAAAATAAACAACGTAAGTATATCGTTCAAGTTGTAACACAAACAAGAGACAAATATACCCAAAAAGATACTATAGGTAGATAAAAACTTGCAAGTACAGTTACTTAAATAATTTTAGATTATAGTAATCCAAATGAGAAAACATTTTTCCAAAAATATATCTTTAATGACCAACTTAACTTTTTTCAATTCTACTATAGATTTTATTCTCTGAGGTTGCCTCTTAAATGCCTTAACAGTCACATACAATGAACGCTTTTCAAAAAATGCATTGTTATGTCTCATAACACCAAGATTGCAGGGGTACCTCGTTTGCATTCCAACATTAAACTGAGAATTTGTAGGAAAGAGCGTTAGTATTTCTTATAGAAAATCAAAATTTATAAAAATAAATAGAATATATGATCATAACCTTATACTTTTTAATAGAGGAGCAGTAGCAGGAAGGCGACTCCTTCCAAAGACCTCAACATACGCTTTTGAAGAACCAGCAATCTATTTATTTCTGACGAAGAGCCCCAAGCAGTGATCCTTTATGCTAGTCTGCTTTGGACACACTCATTTATGTACATACAAGAGTACTACATGTTTATTTACCTGTTTTCCCAAATTATTTACCACAAAATACGATGTTCCAATCTATTTTCCATTTGTTCTATGTGTAAGTCCCACGAAAGTTTACTTTCTATGTTTAAACCAAGAAATTTTGTACATTCCTTGTTTCTAATGGAATTTTAATTGGGTATTATAAGCGAACTCTGTGGGTTTTTGTCTTGTTTGTTACCACTTTTAAATTGGATATCAACTGACCCTTTTGCGTTTAGTAAGAGCCCATTTTCTTGGCATGTTAAAAATTCTTTTGATACTCTATTTCCGTTTTTAACTGCCCCTGTAAATGTGCGATCTCTAACTACAATAAAAGTATCATCAGTATCAAACTGATAGACATTCACATCGCTGTTTTTGTCTAGATGTTTTAAAAGATCATTACAACGTACCCTCCAATTCCATCGCATTACATCACATCACGCTTTCCGCGCTTCATCTTCCGTCACACACTACGTGGTGGTAGCGCGCGTTGAACGATTGACCAATTTTTATCATATCCTATTTCATTTGGTATTATTTCGTAATATGAATGCGGTTTCATACAAACGTTTACCCCTCCCCCCATTTTACCCATTTACGAGGAAGATTTCTAAAAGGCTGTCTTAGCTGATATCTCCTATTTTTCTAGGTAATCAGAAGCCTTATTATCATCCCCCATTTTGACAACTTCAAAAATAACGATTTTTTTATAAAACATTCATTTTCATTTTAACCCTCCACGCAATGTTATTTTAAAAATTTTAAAACAGATTATTTTTAATTGTAATCTACCATTTAGGGAGTTTCGTAAAATTCTTTTGTAGCCGACGTCTTCTCTTTTTCTCCCCATCCCCATTTGCTCCTCTCCGCCTCCCCGCCTTCCCAAAGAAATTTAATTCCAAAAATGTTAAAACACATAATTTTTTATCGTAATTAATAGCCTACATACCAATTTTTATACCTCTAAGTTCAGAAATAACAAAGTTGATCTAAACTCTTACCCTTCATTCTACCCTTTTAGGGGAAAGTTTTCTAAAATTATTTTTTAGCTGACGTATCATATTTTTTTGCGTAATTTGAAACATAGTTGCCAACTGCTATATTTACAGCTTCAAAAATGACAATTTTTTTATACAAACTTTCACCCCGGAGACCCCAGGAATATAATTTTAAAAATGATAAAACAGATAATGTTTAATCGTAATTATAATTAGTAACCAGCATAACAATTGTTATAAAAAATAAATAAAACCAAAACCTTTTTCCACCTAACCTTGTTTTATATAGTTATTTGTTTCTTATTTCTAATTAGTACATTTAATCAAATATTATAGGTCATTTTGTTAATGCCGTTTTAAAAAAACGTAAAAAAATACAAAGCAAAGCAGAGGCAGAAGTTTATAGGCAGATGTTTACGATAATAAAAAGTTTCTTTTTACATTCTGGAAGATTTACTTAAAAGCTAGTAAAAAAATATTTTTACGACATGGTTTTTAAATCAGTAATGATAAAAAATTCGTCTCTAAAGTTACCATCAGAAAGGCAGATACAACAAGTTCTCGTAAAGTTCCCGAGAAGTAAAACGTAGCATATTAAAAATGGTTGTTGACTTTGTTGTCGATACGAACTTTGCAATCTAAAAGACGAAAATACTTAAAAACGAAAATATTATGTTGGTATATTATAAAAAAAATAAGGTTTAGGTATTGTGCTGCATCTTATGTGTCAAACTCTTTGATTTTAGTGTAAAAAAGTTGTCTAGTGAAATTAATATTATTTTTAATATTGTAATGTATAAAAAATGGGGTCCATTTTACCAGGGTTGCGCTGCCACAAACATTTTTAGTGGAATACTCCATATATTTTTGGATCTACATAAGAGTGTAAACCTTTTGGCTATTCATATTCCTTCATATAATAAAAGTAAGTAATTTCAGAGTTATACAGGGTGATATAGAATAAAATGCTGATCCTTAAGGGTGTTAATTCTTAGGTAATTTTAAAAAGAAAAGTTTAAATAAAGCTATGTCCTAAACCCCTTAACTTTTAAGCTACGGGGTGTTAAAATCTTAAGAAAAAAATCATCATAACTTTAATAACTTCCTAGATATGTTTATGAAATTTAGCACACAACCTCTGAGTATCAACAGCCATTTTTTGATATAGGAGGTTTTTTAAAGTTTAACCAGTGGCGTCTGTACAGGAACGTGGACTAAATGTTTTTGAAAAATATTATTTACGCCACTGCTTTTCCATAACATAAAAACTATTTTTTTAATCCCCATTTATTTTAGGGCAAATTTAAATGCTTGACTTTTTTTCGTCCGACATGCGATTGTCGCAAAAAAAAACATTTTTATGCATGGTCAATTTATTAGTAAAAAAATATTATTTCATAAACATATGTACATTATTTTACCATTACTTTATAAGAACTTTAATTAAAGTGCCTCTAAACTTCTAGAATTGGAGTTCTAATAATGTAATGCTAAATAAATGTACATATGTTTATGAAATAATGAAATTAAATTTTTTTACTAATAAATTGACCATGCATAAAAATGTTTTTATTTTCTTTTTCGCGAAAATCGCATGTCGGACGAAAAAAGTCAAGAAATCAAATTTGCCCTAAAATAATTAGAGATTATAAAAATAGGTTTTATTTTACAAAAAAAAACAGTGGCGTACATAATATTTTTCAAAAATATTTAGCCTACGTTCCTGTACGGACGCCACTGGTTAAACTTTAAAAGAATCCCTACATCAAAAAATAGCTGTTGATCTTCAAAGGGTGTGTGCTAAATTTCATAAACATATCTAGGAACTTATTAAAGTTATGATGATTTTTTACATAATATTTTTCAAAAATATTTAGCCTACGTTCCTGCACGGACGCCACTGGTTAAACTTAAAAGAATCTCCTACATCTAAAAATGGCTGTTGATCTTCAGAGGGTGTGTGCTAAATTTCATAAACATATGTAGGAACTTATTAAAGTTATGATTATTTTTTACATAATTATTTCAAAAATATTTAGCCTACGTTCCTGTACGGACGCCACTGGTTAAACTTTAAAAAATCTCCTTTATCAAAAAATGGCTGTTGATCTTCAGAGGGTGTGTGCTAAATTTCATAAACATATCTAGGAACTTATTAAAGTTATTATGAAGAAACGTTTTTTTTTTTTTAAGATTTTAACACCCTGTAGCTCAAAGCTAAGGGGTTTAAGACATAGCTTTATTTAAATTTTTCTTTTTACAATCACCTAAGGATTAACACCCTTAAGGATCAGCATCTTATTCTCTAACACCCTCTATGACTTACTAAGTAAAAACAGGGTAAGATAAAGCAAAATAAACATTAGATTTCTACCTTAACTTTTTAAAAGCTATATAATGGTGCCAACCATAAGACCATGATGGAACCATCTATATGTGGTATTTGTTATTAGATAGTTTTTAAATTGTTAAGATAGGAATGAAAAATTCATTCAAATTCTTTTTGGGAAAAAAAATAAAAAAAATATTGATTTAAACCTATTTAAAACATCAATACTCTAAACTATTGGCACAGGAAAATAAATGGCCCAAAAGGTTTTGAATTTTATGTAGAATTGAAATATGCAACAATATATGGAATGTTCCATTTAAAATTAAAATGTTACATTTTACTAAACTAATTTTATATCTAACTTTTTTTCATATTCTTTTAAGTTTTTCAGTAGTATATTGGTTAATTTTATATGGGTCACCCAGTACAGATACTAAATTTGTAGTGCCCTAAAAAGAAATAAAAATTAGTTATTAGGATAAAAACAAAATTTAGCTGTATACAAACTGGACCGGAATGTATTTGTTCTATTTTATTTTTTTACATTTTACCTCCGTTTTTTTAAACAAACACCAGACAATTAAGCACTTTTATAGAGTAATAAATTAGCCATAAAATATATTATATTTTTTAATAAATTAAAAAAAATAATCTAAACTTTATAACTACTTTAAAAAAGTAAATAAAAGTAACAATTACTCTGAATTTTCAGACTTTAAAAAAAGTGAGAAAGTCCAATTTTGTTAAACAAAAATATTTTCATTAAAATATTTTAAGCACTTTAATTAGGCGAGTGCACAATTTTCTGGAAAAAAAATTAAATGGTCACCCACTTAAAACAAGTTTAGTTTAAAAATAAAATGTTTGCTTAGGAATATGCAACAAAAATTATTGCTTAAAATAGCAAAGAGAAAAAAATAACGAAAAGAGAAAAAAAGTTTACATTTTAAAATATATTTTGGTCTGCCTGGTTTCTTCTTGTTTAGATCTAATAAATCACCATCAACAGTATTTTTAGTAATCCTTAAGCTGCCTCAGTTTTTTCTCAATACTTTTTTATGATTTCTTAAAAGATAAAACAATGATATAAGTACCTTTAATCATCGGCGATTTTAAATGAGTGTCAATAATGCAAAGAAAGATAAGAAATATCTTTTTAAGATATTTGAAACAATAAAAGAAAAATATTCTAATATATTATAAGTATTGTTTAGAAGAGATTAATATTAAGTGAAATTAGCAAAACAATGACAATGGGTTGTAATTTAAAAACCTGAAAAACTGCTACCTTCAAACGATTTTTTTTAACTAAACAGAATGAACTCAAAAAGTGTACCTCTAAACTTTCTAGATCGTCATAATTTTTTGACTTGCGCTAATTAGGCACTTATAATAATTGTGTTGCGCGTTTAATGTGACCAACCTGTCTAGAAATGCCTAGAGAATTTTGTTGACTTCTAAAAAGTAAATATTCAATTTTTTTTGGTGTTTTTTTATGGTGATTACTAAAGAAACATAAATATATATTTATTTAATAAAATAATAAGTTTCAATAACACTAGAATCTTGGACTTCCATTGTCTTTATTTGTTAATTGTTACACAACGTTTCGGTTAGTGATGTATCTCCAACCGTTTTCAAGTGATAACTAAAAACTATTCCTAAAAGCTACGACTTATATACTATCCCTTGTTCACCGAAGCTCGACCGACTTTTCACGGTTCAGTAACGGCTGCCAGATATTCATATTCAAACCTCGGTATACAGAAAGCCTACCCACACTGGACAATATTTACACCAGAATTCTAACCACTCTAACGAAACCAAACAGGGGGTTATACGTACTTTATATAATCGTGCAGTGACCTTACAGTTAGGGAATCACTGCACGAGGAAATGGATAACATAACTAGGGATCTTAAGCAGAACGGATAGAGTGAGAGGCTAATAAAGGAAACAATCGAAAAATATCAAAATAAGACAAGAAAGTCTAATTTGAACCAAGACCAGACTGACCAAATATTTATGACAATTCCATATATTCAAGGAACTTCGGAAGAGATTCGCAGAATCGCGAATAAGTATAATATTAAAACGGTGTTTAAATCCCAAACTACTCTAAGAAGTATTCTTACTAAGACGAGACCAGACAACAATGTTTTAAATAAGGACTGTATCTACCAAATTCCCTGTGAATGTGGTGAGGTATACATCGGGGAAACAAAGAGACCACTTGAAGTTAGAGTTAAAGAACACAAAAAACATACGGAACGAGGTGAAACGTCGAAGTCAGGGATTGCCGAACACGCTTGGTCAAAACAACACCGCATACAATGGTCGGAAGCGAAAACTATTTATAAAGAAACCCACTGGAAGAAAAGAAAATTCAAAGAAGCTGTAATAATTTTAAACAACAAAAATGTATTTAGCAAGCCTAGCATCGAAATTTCGAATATCTGGCATCCGTTACTGAACCGTAAAAAGTCGGTCAAGCTTCGGTGATCAAGGGATAGTATATAAGTCGTAGCTTTTAGGAATAGTTTTTAGTTATCACTTGAAAACGGTTGGAGATACATCACTAACCGAAACGTTGTGTAACAATTAACAAATAAAGACAATGGAAGTCCAAGATTCTAGTGTTATTGAAACCATTACATTGTCTAACACCTTCAAGGAAAAAATAATAAGTGTTATATTACAAAATATTCCATTTTGGATATAACCAGTTTTATGAAGGCGAATTTTTACTCTTTTAAAAATGCCTTATAAAGACATTATTTCTATTTACTTTTCATTTGTAGGTTTTACAACAATAAAATAATATGAAAGGTTGATTACCTTTAAATTAGCAAACATCCATAAAATAATGTTTATATTGATATTTTAAATATATTAGGCTAAACAAAAATTGCAATATCACTTAAAAATCAATGTTAATAAAATGGCTTAAAAAGAATAAATATGCAATAACGATACATTAAACCCTTTCCATACCAATATCACAAGAAAAACTAGCAAAAGAAATAAACACCATAAATAATGGTTATACACACTTAAAGGATATTTACAAATTTTATATTTACTTATAATATAACCGACCCAAGAGCATTTGTAAGTGCTAAATGTTAGCTGGATTTAATGAATCTGTAACAATTTGTATCAGCACTGGCACAGCACAACCAACAGGGTCCGAAAACGGGTAAATAGATTATTTGGATTATTTGTACTACATAAATACAGACATTTTAGTTTTACTATGAGCCTATTGATACCCTGTTAGCCTGAATAGTTTTAAGTAAAAAAACAAGTTCTATATTGTACTGTATCTCCAGCTAATTCCTTGTAAAACATTTTTAAAAATGTAATATGTATATATATATATATATATATATATATATATATATATATATATATATATATATATATATATATATATATATATATATATATATATATATATATATATATATAATATGTTTTAAAGTTTAACAAAGTAATATATAAAATTGTTTTATCTTAAGAGGACTTTAAACTATAACACCCTAACAAGTTGAAAAAAACCTATTGACTTAATGTGCTTACCTTCCTATCTACCAAGACCAAACCGTAAGTATCTTTTGTACTACTTTTTTATCTGAGTCCGTTCCAGAAAAAGGACCTCAAGTCTGTAGTCCTTAGTAATCTTATCGAGAAGTGTTTCCTGCGAAAAATAGTTGGAAGGCTTCAAAAAATTTGAGCGTTAGCTTTTTCGATACATAATGCAAATCTGAGAAAGGCGTTTTAAGGATTTTTTCTGCTAATAAAAATTGCAATTGTAATTAAAAAAAAAACGAAAAAAAAGCCCTTTCGATATTTAATAATAAATGTTTTTAAGGTCTTAAATGTTAATTAAAAAAATTAAAAAATATATATTATATTCAGAACACTTCATAAAATTCATTTCTGTTGAATAATTAATTTTTCAACAGGTAAGACAATTGTTAATTAACAAAATTGTTTTGAAATTTCGACTTCATTGTACAATAAAAAAATGTTTAAATAATTGTTCGTGGAGCTCTTCTTATAAAATATAAGCAAAAGAATCAAACTTCGGTAATAGGTATAAAATTATCATTATATATTTTATATGTCCCACATAAGCAAAAGAATCAAACTTCGGTAATAGGTATAAAATTATCATTATATATTTTATATGTCCCATTCACATGGCGTAATTGTTCATTTTATAAACTGAATGTCCAGTTTCTGAAGTGAAACCAGATAGTATAATAATATTTTATTTCACCATCTGGACAATATTTTTATCCAGTTTATGAAATGGATATACCATTTTTCAACTTGGTAAAACAAGACGGTATTACAGCATCTGGACACAAAAATATCCAGTTCCTGTATTGTATATTTGGCATTAATCTATTTACTGTAATACACTGCAATGACCCAACATTTTTGGTTAGTTGTGGTTAGTTTTTCCGTGTAATTTTGATTAAGAAGCGTATAAAAATTATCTTTGATATTAAACATTTTTGCTTCAGTAGTTTAATATAATGTTCATGCCATTCAAAACACCGAAACGTTTGTATCAATTAACAAATAAAGACAATGGAAGTCCAAGATTTTAGTGTTATTGAAACCAAAACATTGTCTAACACTTTTTTAAAAAAACGTTGCAAGCCCGGTACGGACCCGGTATTAACGAACTGTTTAGGGGGCTACTAGAAGACCTGTTTTAAGATCACCAAAGAAGATGCCCACATTGAATTTCTACGAGAAGTCAGAGACAACAACATTATTCCAGTTGGTTTTCGCCTGAAGTCACCAATACCAGGAGAAAGAGCTAAACGTATTCTTGAAGAAGCCAGCAAATCTCTGCTCGATCCCAGATTAACTACCACCGATGGAAGAAATCACAGCTGCTACTAGAAGTTACCCAGAGATATGAAGAGATTAAGAATACGTACAGGAAGAGGACTTACCCCATTTTTCAAAAGGCCAAGACAATTTACGACAAAAACACCAGAACAAATTGAACAGACTTTACAGTAAACGACCAACAGCTGAGACAGTCAACAAAAATACTATAATTAACATGTCCTCCCGAACCCTCTCGGAAACAGAAGAACAGCTTTTAGGACGAGGATTAAACTTTGCCATAGCTCCAAAGCATACACCTACTCTAGACATAATTAGTTCTTTAGAAACAACAAGGATCCAGGGACCAGATGCGGAAGAATTTCGATGGAAAGTAAGAACCGTTTTAGAAACAAAACAAAATAACCCCACTAATATCACTCAAAACGAATTAGCAGCTCTTAAAAACCTTCAAAATGATACATCCATCAAAATTCTTCCAGCAGACAAAGGAAATGCCACTGTAGTCATGGATACATTCACCTATGATGAAAAAATTGACCAAGTCCTTCGTAAAGGCAAATACAGACCCCTTAATCAAGATCCAACACCCTTAATAGAAAACAAAATTTACAGGACTTTAAGAAAATATAAAAACTTTCTGACAGACAAACTAGAACAGCTCTAACACCTCATAATAGTAAGCCTCCACATCTATATGGACTAACAAAAATACACAAGGACAATATACCTTTAAGGCCAATTACCAGCTCCAGGAATGCACCTACGACAGACCGGTAAAATATCTTTTAAAACTGATTAAACCCTTAGCCGGTAAGTCACCATGCTTTGTAAAGAACTCCAGTCATTTTGTTGAGATTCTCAATAATGGAAATAGGACCAAACGATACTTTCGTAAGCTTTGATGTAGAAAGTCTATATACAAATGTCCAATAGAAGAATAGTTAAGCATCATTCGGGGCCAAGCTCAACGAAGATGATACCTTAATAGAACGCACCACCCTACCGCTGGATGGAGTGATGGAATTGTTGAGCTGTGCCTCCGTAGTTCTTACTGGACGATGGACTTCCCATGGGTTCATCGCTCTCTCCAGTGGTAGCAAACATATATATGGAATGGTTTGAGGAACACGCAATTAATACTGCACTAATCAAACCAAAAGTTTGGCTACGATATGTTGACGATACATTTATTGTTGGACAGGTAATGACAAACAACTTAAAGGTTTCTTAGAACATCTAAACTGTTTCGACCATGTATCAAATTCACAACGGAGAAGGAACAAAATTCGGCTCTCCCTTTTCTCGACGTTTTAGTCAAAACGAAATAATGGACATATATATATATATATATATATATATATATATATATATATATATATATATATATATATATATATATATACCTCGGTATACAGAAACCTACCCACACTGGACAATATTTACACCAGAATTCCAATCACTCTAACGAAACAAAGCGAGGATTCATACGTACTCTATATAACCGCGCGGTGACCTTATTAAAGTAAGGGAATCTCGCAAGCCGAAATAAGTAATATAACTAGGGATCTCAAGAAAACGGCTACAGTGAGAGATTGGTTAAAGAAACAATCGATAAATATCAAGACAAGACAAAGAACTCTAATTTGAACAAGACTACACAAGACCAAACATTTATGTCTATTCCGTATATTAAAGGAACTTCAGAAAAGATCCGCAGAATAGCGAATAGGTATAACATTAAAACAGCATTTAAATCCCAAACCACTCTCAGAAGTATTCTTACTAAGACAAGACAGGACAATAATGTTTCGAAAAATGACTGTATCTACCAAATTCCTTGTGAATGTGGTGAAGTATGCATCGGGGAAACAAAAGACCACTAGAAATTAGAGTTAAAGAACACAAAAAACATACGGAACGAGATGAAACGTCGAAATCAGGGATTGCCGAACACGCATGGTCAAAACAACACCGTATACAATGGTCGGAAGCAAAAATCATTCATAAAGAAACCCACTGGAAGAAAAGAAAATTTAAAGAGCTGTAATAATTGCAAACAATCAAAATGTATTTAGCAAACCTAGTGTAGACATTCGAATATATGGCCGCCGTTGCTAAAACGGGACAAGTCGGTCGCTTTGGTGAACAACGGATAGTATATAAAGTCGTAGCTTTTAAAAAATGTTTTAGTTATCACTTAAAACGGTTGGAGATACATCACATCACTGACCGAAACGTTATGCATCAATTAACTAATAAAGACAATGGAAGTCCAAGATTTTAGTGTTATTGAAACCGAGGACGGTTGTTTTACTAATGGACAAATGCCAAATATACAGTACAGGAACTGGATGATTTTTGTGTCCAGATGGTGTAATATAGTCTCGCTTCTTTAAGTGGAGACATTACATATCCATTTCATGAACTGGACATAAAAATTGTCCAGATAGTAAAATGAAATATTATTGCACTATCTGGTTTCACTTCACAAACTGTACATCCAGTTCACGAAATGGACAACTACGCCAAGTGGGTGCGACATATACATACTTAGCAAGATCACGCCATAAAATTTTAATACATTTTAATCCTTTGTTTATAATAATTTTAAAACTTTGATAAGGAAGAAAAAATCGGAGTAATATAAAATAATAAATAATGGAGATACAGTTTTGAGAGTTGAACGTTTTTTTTTGCAAATTTTCTCATCATCAAGGATCCTTTTGCAATTTTCGCTATCTCTTATGATTTTTAAGTTTGCATCAAAAATCAAAATGGCATCTTTCTTTTCGTTTTTTGCTAATAACAATCGCAATTTTTATTGACAGAAAAAATTCCCATAACCCCTTTCTCAGATTCGCATTCCGCGTCAAATGAGCTATCGCTCATCTTTTTCGAAACCTTTCAACTATTTTTGCAGGAAACACACTTTTTGACTAAACTATTACATCTATTATAGAAGAATCAAATAGTTCGGCCGTTTGCATATCTTTGGTTGTTTTTGATACCATTGGTTTATTATTTTTTTGTCGGTTGTTTTAACAGTCCAAGGACTGGCTCTGGACCATTAGGTACTCCTTCTACTATTATCGGTATATTTTACATTACAGTCTGCAGAATTAATTTAATTAACGCCTGCTTTAACGAATTGTATTTATATACTGATTCTTTACTGATATTTTACCTAGATTAACTTTATTTAGAGAAATGGATTTACATCATAATTATAATAATTATTACTAATTTTGAGATATAGTATATTTAAATTGCTGTTGTTCGGTTCCCTGCTATTATAATTCTCTTTTGTAAGTAACTCTCCCCTATTTGATTAATTAATAAACAACAGATTTTTTTCATACCTGTTATTTTGTCTAATCTTTTATTAATACAGAATTATTTGTCAAAATTTGTGTTACCCAATAAAAAGGTGACGAGTGTATTAAATTATAAAAATATTTTATTATCCATGGTTTTTTTAATGTTTATTTTATTAATATGCCTGTTGTAAAGAAATAATATTTTTATTTCTTTTTTTATTTACAATTTAATAGTATTATTTAATTTTAAGTTAGTTTTTAAAAATTTTTGTTTTACATATCTTTTCTGTTCTTTTCCATTTGAAATAAGATGATATTTTTGATTATTAGAGCCCAAAGCTGGGACGGATCCTTAAAAAGGAATCCCATTCACTAATCAGGATCATCGTAAAGAAATTGAATCACCAATATGAATTACGATTTCTTTTGGAAAAAAAAAGAATCGAAAAACATTCCTATTTATCGGATCACGAATCCGGATCATCTTAAGTTTTTTACCTACAAAAACCACGATACGAATGATTCTACATAATTCAGATGACTAATCAAGCGTCAAAAAATTTTGCCGAAGCCCAGGCAATTTAATTTAGCTTCTTTTTAAAGGTGTAATTTTACCCAAATTATTTTTGGCAAATATTCTTTAAATTTGAATTTATTATTTCGGGGAAAAACAAATGAATCCACCCTTAAAGGGAAACCCATTTGAACTGTTTTCAAAACTTGCAATGCTAGTTTTTAATAAGATTTTTAATGTAATTTTACATCCTCAAGCGACTTTATAAATGGACATCTTGTTGTCATTTTACAAAAAAGTGCCCCAGTACCGTTTTATAATTTCTCTGCTTATAGAATAAAATTATTAAAACTTTTAATTTAATTTTGATGACACCCTGAATAGAAATAATTAAATGTCCCATTTAAAAGTCCCCAGGGTTATCTCAAGGATACCAAAAATTATAAAGATCGAGCATTTCAAACTTTTAACATAAATGCAAGTAAAATTTATGACCTTTTTGGATACCACACTCCATGGTTACGAAAAAAAATGTTTCGTTAAAATGTTGTTTCTCCGTTCCTAACAAAATTACATATTTTAGTTTCCTTATTTTAAGATCTTAATAGGCAGATGTTTTAAAATGGTTTATCTTAATTTTCAAAAATCAATGTAATGCTGATTAAAAATCTAAGGTAAAAATTTGAAAATTTTAAATGAAAGATTAAAAATAGCGGATTTTGGCATTATAAACCAATTTCCTCAAATTCAGGATTGGGGTTTTTGGGGGAGGAGTGGTCAAAATTTGAAAATTAAGAATCCTAAGTGAAAATTTGGAAATTGGAAATGGCGTATTCAAATGCAGATATTGGCATTTGTCTTAAATTAGAAATATAAAGTAATCGATTCCTTTTGGGAATAGGATCCTTCAAAAGGAATCGAATCCGGATCATTTTATAATTATATAACGAATCCGGATCACGGATCCTATTTTTAAAAAGCAATCGGGGTTTTAGCCTTGGATCCTTAAAAGAATCAATTTCTGAATTCGACTCCAAAAGGATTTCCTACCACTCTGTTAGAGCCTAATATTTTTCATATTTGATAAATGAAACCAAATAAAAAGCTGGATATAACCGGGATAACTTTTGATTGGTTGTTTACAAAATTATTATAAAAACATCTAAAAGAAAAATCGCATTTAAACAACTGGCTTTTTTAAATCAATACTAATAAAAAAAAACACTTCTGAAAAAAAGTAATAAAAGTCAAATACAATTTAGCAAAGTGCCTTGGGGGTGGGAAAAGTTGCACATTGAAAAAAAAATGTTGATTTTGTCGTCTTCGAATTTGAAGATTAAGGTAAAAGGCTTAAAAGATAATATTTATGTTGGTATTTGGAATGAAAAAGTTATATTTCCTATGACCCTGTGGGAATTTGTGAAGAAGAGGTATTTACGTCACATATATGATATTGCTAAGGCGTAAATAAAAAATTTCCTGAAAGTGTATGAATATGTTAAAAAGATATGCTACAAGTCAAAGAGAATATTTGGTACACCTATTTTTTAAAGTGTGATCTAGGGAAACTATTTGCATAGTCTTTAAAAATTTCAGGGGGGGGCCCCTTTTTATGGATATTCGGGGCTGGGAAAAAATATAGTACAGTGGATGGGGAGAAAAAAGCTGTTTGACCTCCGGATTTTTTTTTCATTTTCAATTTTTTTTAAAATTTTTTGGAATTAATTGCTTTTACCCTCTAGATCCCCAAATTTATATATGCTTAGGGTTGGGTTTTTTTTTTTTAGGGGGAAAAAACCCCCCCTTTTGCAAAAATTAAAACCATAAAATGACCTTTGAAATTAAGATCATAGCTAAATATGGCGAATTTTTTTATAATGAGTTATATCTAACATTATACTTTAACGTTTAATTTAAAAAACACCCTTAATAACGAAATTAATAAAAATTTTTTTTCATTTTTTTAAAAATTATTTAATCCCAAAAAATTTAAAAAAAAAATTTTTGGTTTCGGTATAAAAAATTTTAAAACCCCTATAACCCCTTTAAAAAAACCCCCCCGGGTTTCCCCCAAAAAATTTTTTTTTTAAAATTTAAAAAACGATTTAATGATAAATAATTATTGTCCCAAAAGAAAAAAAAGAATCCTGAATTTTTTTGCCCCCGTAATTTGAAAAAAAATTTGGGAAATTTGGGGGCTCTTCCCCTCTTTTTTAAATTCTATTTCATGGTGATTTTGCTTTTTTTTTTTTGGGGGGAAAAAAAAAGGGGGGGTTTTGGGGTTTAAATTTTTAAATGATTTTTTTTTTTTTTTAAAAAATAAAATTTTTAAAAATTTTTTTAAAAATTAAAAAAATCAAAAATTTTAAAAACTTTAAAAAAAAAAAATTTTCCCCCCTAAAAATGTTAATTTTTTTTTAATTTAAAAAAAATCCCTTTTTTAAAAAAATTAAAAAAATTTTTTATTTTTTTTTTCGACCCTTAAAAAAAAAACCCCTTTTTAAAATTTTAAAAAAAATGTTTTCCCCCCCAAAAAAATTAATACTTAAGATTTAAAAATTAAGAATATTCCCCCCCTGAAATATTACCAATTTCTTTTTTAAAAATTTTCAATCCTTAAACCCCCCCCTCAATTTAAACATCTTTGTCAGATAATTTTAATTAAAATAATTTTTTTTTTAGCATGTTTTTAACTGTCATTAACAACAAAAAAATGATAATTTTTTGAACCACATGTCTGATTAGAGTTACGAACTATGCATGGACATTCAAAATGGCTGCCTTTTAAAAAAATTTTTGTTTTTAGAAGCTTTTTTCGATAATTAAATTAAAGGGGTTTTTTTTAAAATTTAAAACAATAAATTCTTTGGTTAACAATTTTTTAGAAAAAAATTTTGGTTTGTCACAGGCATTCTTAAACAAATTACGTAATTACGTTAATTTTTTTCATGACGATCATCTGAAATTTTAAAAGCGTCCTAGGATCTTGCGAAGTTATATTAGGGAACCTTTTGTTTATATTCCAAAAAAGCTCTTAGTGCTGAAGGGAAAAAATTAAAAAAAAAAATGCCTATAATCTAAGTTTTTTTAAAAAAAATTTATTTTTTTCTTTTGTTTTCTTTTTTCCCTGTTTTTTTTGGTCTAATCCCCTGTTACTATTAGTTACTATTTATAATTTTTTTTCAGCAAATTTTCAATATTCGACAAAACCAACATTTTTTTAATTTTTTTGGTTTTTTTTGTCCTATATCTGACTTTTTAAATTTCTGCTTTTACTTCAATCACTAAAAATTTTTTTTTTAAAAAACCCATGTATAAATATAAAAAAAAAAACCCCCACTTTTTAATAAAAAATATATTATACAAATTTTTTTATTCGTGTAATAAATTATATTTAAAAAAAACAATATAATTATGTAATCATTTTTTCCTGTTTCCAATCTAAAACCAGACTGCATCTTTATGTAATAATCATATAGCAAGCTCTGGAGAAACTTTCCCCAAAAAAAAAAATAGTTCTAAATACTATTTTAAAAAATTTTTATAAGAGGGCCCAAACTAACCCAAAAAAATAATTTTAATACGTTTTTATCGTTTAATTCTGCAAAAGACTCTTAAAAAAGGCCCTTTATATAACAATTTAGTTTTTTTAGACTAAGTTGTTTTATTGCTGGAAACTGAAAGTATATTTAAAAATTATTTTGTAACTGCTTTTTAGATATTTTTAATATTGTAGTAGAAATGTTTTAATGATAAAAAAAAAAAAACATTTCAGCTGCAAAACCATATTTTTATCCACAACTGTAATTAAATAAAATTTGCATCTTGGAAAATTTAATAAAAAAAATAAAACAAAAAAAAGTGAAAAAACCCAAAATTTGAAAAACACTCTGTACTTCCTGGGCAAATCAAGTTAGCCCCGATCTCTTTTTTTTTTTTGTAGTTGTTTTGGGAAAACAAATTCGGAAATTATAGATTTTCTCTATAGCTATTGAACTATCAAAAAACCCATTTCCCCCCCCAACTAGAAACTTTTTTTAAAAAATTTTTTTACTATCGGTCAATTTGAAAGTACCATTCTGGGGTTTCCCCGGGGTTTTTTTTCCTAAAATTTTGAAAATGTCAAAAAAAAGAAAACCCCCTTTTTATGGTTAAAATATTGCCAACGATATGTTGTCGTCGGGCAATTTTTTAACCCCCCCAAGGGGGAAAATTTTTTACACAAATTTTACACAAAAGGGGTATTTTTTTAAATATTTGCAAAGAGTTTTTCGTATCATTATGGGGAAAGGGCCAATGTTTGACAGTGGCTCGTAAAAAAAGGGTTCCCGTGTTTTTTTTAAAAATTTTAAGCCTATTATAACTAATTTTTAAACAATAATGGTTTGCTCATTTTTTCTTTTATTAGTCATAATGGATGCAACTGTTTTTGGAATTACATTATTTGCAGCACTTCATTTTAAAAAGTTTAAATTATTTTAATGTGACTCATTTTGGCACAAACATGGCTGTATGCTAAAAATCCATGCTAGTATCAAGACCCAGTTATAATTATGTTACAATTTTGACATCTTTTCTAATAATTAATAAACATTTTTGCATATTTATAGATGCAAGTATTTGGTGTCTTTTAGTCTTTAATTTTATTACTTAGTTTTAGCAATATTGACTTTTCTTAGGGTTTAAGTTTCTAGTTTTATAGACGGTTTATTATATCGATTTTTATTTTCTCATTTAAGATCTGTTTCCACAGCCATGACCACAGAATTGTCCTAAAAATATATTAAAAGTTATAATTTTTTATTTATAGAAGGTTAGTTAGAAAGACCAAATGGACCTTATAATACTTCTGCCCTATTTTTTTTTGTAACTAAAGGTATTGTATTTATCTCTTTAATTTCATATTTGTTAAAGTATATTTTAATTTTAAAAACCCAAAAAATTACCCCCACAAAAGCCCCTTTTAAAAATTTTTGGGCCCCAACCCTTTGTTCAGACCTTATTAAATCCAAAAGGGGGGTCTTGGCCTAAAGGGGCAAACTTACTTTGTTTAAATGCCTTTCCCAAAATGGGAGTTCGGGAAAAAATTTTTATAAAAATGTTTTTTTTTTATTTAAAAAATTAAAAAGGGGAAAATTTTTTTTAGAATAGGGGCCTTCAAAAAAAAAAATTTATCATTTTTTAAAAAGATTTTTGTGTAAAAGTGTTTAAAAAATTTTGTTCGATATAATTTTTTAAAAATGGGGGTCTTCCCCCTTAAACCTTCTGCGCCGAAAAATTTGTTAAAAAAGATGTGGATAAAAAAGAAATTTATAAAAATGGCTGCAGAAAGTTACAAAATTAAAAAAATTCTCCTTTGTTTTGCAAAAAATGTTTTTGTATTAATTGAAAGAACAATGATATAAATGAATTTCAGAAGAAGATTTTAACAGATGCTGATAAAGGTTTTTTTAATAATATGAAATCTTTCAAATAATTTTAATATTTAAATTTGAAAAAAAAAAAGTTTTGAAAACCAAAACAAAAATTTAAAATAGGGGTTTCCATAAAGAATAATTTAATTTAATTTAATTTGGGGAATTTTTTAAAAAAAGTTTTTATAAAATAAAAAATGTCATTTTTAAAAAAAAAAATGGTTTAATTAAAAAAATACTTTTTTTATATTAAAAAAAGACGGCAAAAATAAAAAAACTGGTTTATCAGTAAAATTTTAAAATTTAAGATAAGAAAAAATTTTAAAAATTTTTAGTAATCCCCCTTTTTTCAGGACCTTTTTTTAAAGGTCGTAAAAAAGCTTCTTTCATCCAAAAATTATACATTTGTTTAAATCCTTTTTAATGTGGGGTTTGGTTTTTATTTAAACCCATTAATTTTTAAAAATGTATTCTTTATGTTAAAGTTAAATTGATGAATTAGTATTATATTTTTATTTTTAGCTAGTGGTTAATATCTTGTTGTTTAGGACTGTATAAATTATATCAATTTATTTCGTGGATTTTTTACCATTTTAATTATTACACGTTTGGTGTTTTAATTTATTCTAGCATAAAATTAAATAAATTTTATTGGGTTTAAAGGTTGAGGTAATATGTTCACAAAACGTATTTAATTTTTGCTTGTTACTTCTTACTAAGTTACCTTCTGGTTTTTTAATGGTAAACCGTGAATCTTGCTTTTTTACTTTGAATTTGTTTAACTTTTTTAGTTAGAGCAATATTGTTATTAGTGGCATAATTGGTTTTTTTTTGCAATCCTTTTTTGTACAAACCAAACCTAATGTTTTTTGAATCTGTAGACGACTATATATTTTATTATATAGTAAAATTGGTTTATTTAGAAAAATTCCTTTTTTTTAATATCTTGTTTTTGGTTTTTTGTTATAGTATAAAAGTAAAGTATAAACAACATGCAGTAACTCTTAAATGGCTTATTTAAAGTAAACAACCAATTATTTACCTAAAATGTTTTTTAAGGACGATCAGTAAACTAATTCCCGTACATTAAAGAGGTAAAAGTCCACCAGAAAGCAGAAGTATGAGTAAATGAGACATACTAAATGTTTAATATTCCTAAACATCCAGTAAAAAAAACTTAACTAGACTATAAATACTTAAGACATTTTTTTTATCATTTCTCGTTCTTCAGCTAACCGAGTGACAGTGAAACAATTTGGTCAACATTCTTTACTAGTAGTTGGTTAATAATTAAATCTAAGACCCTTGTTCTTTTCGCTAGAACTGCAATTGGCCAATTAACCAATATTATAAAATAATTAAATAATAAACTATTTACTGTACTTTTTTTAATATTTTAAAATAAATACTTAACGTATTATTAACTGCGTCTGCTGTTTCAGACAAAATTATCTAAACTAATTTTAGTATAAATAAGTAGTACCATATGGAAAGCCAGAATTGATTTTATTTTAAAATTGTTGATTAGTGGAACTATTGTTAATCTACCCTAATTAAAAAAGAAATTACAATAAATTTTATTAGGAAACAATGTTTTAAATTAAGGATGTCCTTCAAGCTGTGCGTGTCATATGGAAGAAAGTTATGTAAACTAATTTAATTTAAAATATATACTACAACGCCGGAATCCGTTAATTCAATTTAACTTACCAGATATTACAGCACGGGTTTTAAATTTTAATTGTGTACAAAAGTTCAATTAAAAAATAAAATTTCTAACCGAGGCTTATATTTTAAAGTATTTTGTATATAAAGTAAGAGTGTAGCATAAAATTTAAAAACTAGAATAAACCTTTTCAAGAGCTTTCTGTTTAATTTTAGTTTCATGTATTAAAATATAATCTTAAATTTTCAAAAAAAATACATTAAAATTTTAGAACTAACAACGCAGGCATACTTAACAAATGTCCTAATATTTAAATTTAAACCGAATTTTCGGTTAAAAAATTGAATAATAAGTTTATTAAATTTAAAATAAATAAACTGTAAGAAACCCTTAAAAAATAGTCTCCTAAAACTGTGTACATATTTAAAAAAACATAAAAGAATATATGATGGCTTTAATGTGATCAACTTTTACTACTGTTTCGGGTAAATAAAGTTACTCTTTTAATAATAGCATTTTAAAAATGTTTTTTGACAAAAATATATTGAAAAAACTAAACAAAAAAAACCTAAAAATTCTTTTTTTTTTAAATTTTGATATAGGAATTGTTTTAAAGAAAAAATTGTAATCATGTTCTTCAAAATGGTTTTTGGGTAAAAGTGTTAAAATTTTCAGTAACCGAGATATGAGTTTCAAGTGGGCTACTCTCATTGTTTTTTTTTTTTCAATTTTTATTGTTTTTCTTTAAACTTTGTTCTATAACTTTTTTCCTTGTTGATTTGGAGATATAAAATGCATAAGAAAAAGCTTGTTTTGCGACCCTTAAAATGGTGCCTGGTTAAAGTATGTAGAATTAATAATAACTGAGATACTGAGACATTTGCAAGTTGGCTACTCTAAACTAAGGTTGAAAAACTTTGAAACATGCAATAAAACTAATTTTTACCATTAAACCTTCTGCGCCGCAAGGTTTGCTTAAAAAATTGCATGTGGATGTACCAAGGAATGTAAAGATAACTATGGCCGCAGAAAGTTACGATTAAATTGCTCCCGCTCCCTGTTCTGCAAAAAATGTATTAGTCTTAATTGTCAGAACGTTGATATAAATAAATTATCAGAGGAAGATGTTGAGCAGATGCTGATGAAGGATTTAATAATAACATGGAAAATCTTTAAAATAATTTTAATATTTAAATTTGAAAATATAAAAGTTTAATCAGCAAAAAAAATATTTAGTAAGAGGTCTCCTATAAAGAATAATTTAATTTAATTTCTATTTTTTAATCCTGCGTAAGTTTTTCATAAAAAGTGTTTCATAAAATACTGATGTTAAATATTAATGAAAAATAGTTTAAATAAAAAAACTTGGTATTCTACTAAAAAGGTGGCAAAAATGAGAAAAAATAGTTCATAAATTTTATTTTAAAATTAAAGATCAGAAAAAAAAACAGTTGCTATTACTCCTACACAATTTTTTCAGGCACCATTTTAAAGGTTGTAAAATAATCTCACTGTTCATGCCATATTATATATAACTTAACTTTTAGAAAAAAACGTTCTAGGACAAAGTTTAAAGAAAAACATTAAACATTAGAAAAATACGACGAGAATAGCCAACAACATTAACAAGAAACCAAAATACGTTTACCTAAATTCACGTGGAAAAAGTTATGGAGTATTAGTTAAAAAATAAAAAAAATGCATGGGTAATTTTGCTTAGTTTTTTTGAATATGTTTCTGCCATTTTTTATAAATAAGGTGGCATTTTAATAGAAAATTTAATTTTGAATAACTTTTGTGTTAACCTTCTTTTACAAAAAGTGCATAAAGTTTAAGTTAAAATTAAAAAACTAAAATTAGTCAAATTTACTTCTATTTTAAAAATGCACCTCTTTAAACGGTAGCACTCTCCGATTTTTTTCTATTTTAGGGTCGAATAAACATATGAAAGTATACACCCCTTTTTTTTAAATAGTCAATAGCTTTAAAAAAATAAGGTTTTAAAAACAAATTTATTTTTACCTATAATGGTTCGTTTTTGATGTTACACATTTATAATTTGGCCAAATTGGTTTTTTAAATAAACAAGGATATTTCAATCGATAGTCTTCCCAGTTTTCCTATGTATATAAAATGATTTATTTTCCCCGCAGTAAATGTAAAACACTTGGCTATGACGGTCAATTATTTCTGATTCTATAGGATATATCCCTATTTACGACAGTTTGACGTAATAATGTGCATTGCATTATTGGTGTCCACTCATTGTTGTTTGGTTTAACAATAAATAGAGATTTACTCGATATCTAGTAGAATGAAATTTCTAGAACCAAAGTTCCCTTAGCATTGTGAATTTCAGCTTTTGTTAAATTTGACCTAGTTGGGTAATTTTACTTCTAAAGTGGTCACCGAAATATCTGATGTGTGAAATTCTCTCTACAAGTAATTTTAGTTTTTTAGTTTTAAACAACGATTTACATTAACAAATTGAATAATTTCTTACCAAATCGGGTTTTAGTTACAAAACAGCCAAAATATGAACTGGAAAACACATTCCAAAGTAAACAACGAAACACCATTTTATTACACGTAATAGGTCATTAGTCATTAGAAACAACGTTAAGTTATTTAGTTATAATTATGGGTTTATATATTGTTTAAATTTTCACTCGAAGTTTTCTTCGCATATGGTTTATTACCTGAGAAGTATAGTTAGTTTATCAAGGAAAAGAAGGATAGATAAAACAGGTGGAAATGTTAAAGTGCTAAGAAGAAAGGTACTGGTGTAGTAAAAAAGGTTAGAGTGAGACAGAAAGATTAATGGAGCAATACTTAGGAGAGAGAGGAACACTAAACAGTCCGAGGCCTGTTATTTTGTATGTAAATTTATGATAGAAACAAGGTATCAAGTGCTATCAAGTTTTTTAAATAGATGTAGGTAGGTCATTTTTAAGAAAATTCCTTTTTTTTTAAGAATTAGCTCTCTCTAAAATCTCAGCCCCACCCCAATCTATCATGCGACTAGTATTAATATCATGTTGTGACAGAGCGCACGAAGGAATTGCTCTGAAGCAATCACTTTTGTGGAAGGTAACACGACCTATAGGACTCCTGAAGGTCTAGCCAATATAGCACATAAAATATCCCAAACAGAAGATTGTGGAAATAATATTACTAGAGTTGATAGAGCTGTTTTTGTTTTAGCTAAGTTTATTAACGGTTTTAAGTTGTTTTTTTACTATTTTAACTTAAAAAGATTTAACAATGTTATCTAGTTTGTAGATTAAATTTTCAACAAAAGGTAAAAAACAAAAACAGGTTGAATTATTTTTCGGAGTATTGTGAGAGTTTGAGGGTTAGTTGATATTTTGCGTTGTGTTTGACTGTAATAAGCCAATGTGAGGTTTATCACAAGTTGGAATCCAAGAGACTGTGGTTGTAAAAGTGGCGTAATAAGATTGTTTGGGATGCTGTACTGAGTACTAAAAAGAAATTAATTTAAATAATCTAATTTTCAGACCCAATAACAAGTTACTTTTTGTTTTTGGAGGATAATAGAAATGAAAATCTATAAACCTGTTGGAACAAGAGGTTTTTCATGTACCATATGGTTTTGAGTACATTGTCATTTGTTCGCTTCACCGGCTTGTTTAGGATGAGAGCGCTATTGTTGGAACAGCTCTTGAACTCTTTAAATCATACGAACAATATATTTAATTTATAATAGAAGAGAAAATCAACAATAGCGTTCCTTTCTTATACATGGTAGTAAAGAGAATAAAGGATAATCTACTAAAAACCATATGGTAAAGAAACCTTATTGTGCCAACAGGTTCATAGGTTTCCATTCATATTATCCTCCTAAAACATGTTTTTTTTTTGTTTTTGTGTATAAAGACTATAGAGCATTTAAATTAACTTATGCTGATTACAGGAATAAGTCATTAAACTTGCCTAAGGGAATTATAGTAGAGAAGTCATTAAAAAAAAAATTCAGTTCTCAGTACAATATCCCAGAAAACATTATTTTACACACAACCACAGTCTCTTGAATCCCAACTTAGTGATAAACCTTTATATTGGTTTATCATAGCCAAACACAACGCAAAATATCAATAAACACTTTCACATGAGCAAGTGCGTTATCATAAAACGGCTACGGAAAATGAATGAATTTAACCTAAAAAACACAGTTTCAATCACCTTAAAAAAACTCCACGAGATTCCAATGGTTAGTAAACATCTAGGATCTTAGTTAAAATATAAATCCCTGTTAATAATTTATTCATATTTTGTGAGGTTATTCGAGTCATTTGGTTACAATTAAAACTTCAATACGAGGTAGGGATCACACTAATCACATTCCTTGCACTTTTTTTTGGTCTAGGATGTCAGAAACATCCCGTGAGCATTTTTTTAGAATTTTTGTACGATATTTCATTTTTTAATCATATCTAAGACCTAAATTTAAGGTTAGGATCATACTGGTCACATCCGTAGCTCTTTTATCCTATTAAGCAGCTTTAAAAATCCCTGTATGATTTTTTTTTATTTTCCGAGAATATTCTGTTTATTAGGTCATACCTCTAAGCTAAATTCAAGGTATTTGCAATAAAAAAAAATTAACGTGATAACGCAATGCTGAGCTTGGATTTGGTTTCAGCGACCCCAAAAACTTATAGTAAGTATATCAAATCCGAGTGGGGAATTTTTTGATTTTTTTTTGTGGAGCTGTGTAATAGATTGGCGTGGCGCTGAGATTTCGTTTGTTCATTTTGGAATGTGTTTTTCCTTCTCATATTGTCTGGTAACTCAAAGCCATTTTAGTAAGGTACTACATGCAATAGTAAGCTGTTAGTTATACTAACACTCTTTTTTCTATTATTTGCAGTGAGTTTAATTTTAATTAAATAAAATAAAATTATATTTAATTATATATTATATATATATATATATTATATATATAATATATATATATATATATATATATATATATATATATATATATATATATATATATATATATATATATATAAATAATTAAGGGCCACAGATTCGAGTGCGCATGGGGATTGGAAGTAAGAGATAAAGTCGGTTAAATGGCAAGTGCCATTTAGGTGCCAACACATGCCGATTGAGTTGTAAATTCGATTCCGAGATCCGGAAAAAACCGAAATTCATTCGTTTAACTTTCTGACGTTATTTAAAGAATGGAAACAAAGACACTTTTTGCATTCTAGCTCTACAAAAGCATTAGAGGATTTTCTAGACGTTCGTTTCGTTAAACTTTTTTTTAAATACGGACCTGGGTTTTTATTTAATTTTTTAACCTCTTATTATCCATTACAAAAATTATAACCTTATTTTATTAACAAATATGGAACCCTAAAATGATGTGTTCCTTGTCTTATCATTGTCTCTTATGGAAAATATGTTATTTAAAAAATATTAATGTATACATCATTGTATTGGTTTTAACTCTTTAAAAATGCATAAACATTGTTCATTTAAAAATAAAGTTGATCCTATGAGTTATACGAATTACATGAAAGTTGTCGAAACATATAAGGTTTTACTTAATCATATAGAAAGTTTATTATATTATATATATTTATATATATATATATATATATATATAGATATATAGCATAATTATATATATATATATTATATATTATATATTATACATATTTTATTATGTTTTATATAATATAATATTTATATTAATATATTATTTATATTTAATATAAATATATATGTATAATATATAGGTATACAATTGCTTTCGTATTTTAGTATTTTAGGAGACATAGATATTCCTTATCCTATGTAAATTGTGGTTAAACCACCTAGCATGTTTTTTATTTTTGTTTATTGCTTTTTTAATTATACGAAAAGATTTGTCCATTGCCGCCTGCAATGCACTAAACCTTTTATATATCTTTATTTAAACAGAGATGATAATCGCTTACAAAAGACCAATCGATTACTTTTAAAAAAATTTAATATTTAAACTTACCCTCGCTAGTTATTTTTCTGAATCTTATAATTTCAGTTGGTTAAGTTCTTTTAGATACATAAAGTCACATACAACTGCCCTATGGTCTGACAATTCAGGGTCTATCAGAAGTGCTACGAAGCCCGTTTCTATATTTGTTATAATATTATCTATATAGCTTCCAAACCTAGTGTTTGCCATAATTTTATACCTATAATTATATGAAGTTATCAAATTATTAAAATCATATTTTTTTAAAATTACTATTAAAATGTATGTTGAAGTCTTCGTTAATAATAATAATTTTACTTCTGGCTTTATGTAGTTTAATTAAAATACGGTTAAAATTTTTCAAAAATATGTTATAATTAGAACTTGGTAAAGGATAAATGGTAATTACAATAATTGTTATTACCAAAATAATTATTATTTTATTTAAATTGCTTACTGCATCAACTACTTCACATTTTATTTTTGTCAAGATAATGTTCGAATAAGCAGATAACTTTATGATTTATTTAAAATTTATTTAAAATGCTAGATTTGGAACCTGCCTTGCAAGATTGGTAGTTTTTATTGTTGGTAATATTAACGATAGCTTGTACTTCTTTACAAGTTTTTAGAATGTTTAGGTTGTTTAGAATTATTAATAACAAATACCCAAAACTGTTTTCATGATTTTTTGGAAAACAAAATATTGTTGTTTGGTGTATTTCCTTTATCATTTTTTATAATATTTGTTTGTAATAAAAACTTAAGATGTTTTTTTCGCTTTATTGATGGCCTTAGAAACTGCTTGGCTATGGAAGTTTAATTTATAATTTCTAAAAGACTGCCTTGTATTATTCTTTTAATAGAAAATCGTTTTTCAATAAATTGGCACTGGAATTGGATATTCGAATGATTAATGAGTTTTATTCATTTTTAAACAATTGTTATGAAAGAAAAATTGCATCTTAAAATAATATTATTTAACAGATTTTTTAAGATTACTTAATTACTTGTTTTGAAAGTATATGACACCCACAAAAAAATGTCTTTATATATTATTTTTTTTAACCAAATAATTTGCATTTTTATAACACTAATTTAAACGCTTAGTTAATAATAATTCAAATATTTAAAATATTGAAAAATTTTGTCAAAAATAATAATTTCTAGATAGAAATTATGCCTGATGATCAAAATAAAAAGTACTATAAGAAATGTGATACATAATTAACTGGAACTAAAACACAGACGAACTAAAACACAGACATATTTTATGCTAAAAATATATTTAGTTAAAAATATTACCCATGACTTGGCATAAGGGTAACCTGAATTGTAAATATGTTCAATAGTTTTGTGGCGGATTTATGTTTCAATGTGTTTTCTTTGGGATACTCGCCTTACTAATTTTTGGAAAATGGGACCTCTTCGGTCCGGGTCCCGGGGTATAACGAACTGAGTCTGCTCAGCCCTATTGACCCCTATGAACTTGCAGATCGCTTGCAACAAAAAAGAAGAAAATCTCTCCAAAAAAACTATATAGACCATTAGCCAAACACATAAAAGAACATAGAACAGATCTGTCAACGCGCACTTGATAATAACCACATAATAAACTGGAATGCTTCTAGCATTTAAGCAAAGAAAATATGTTCCAAAAAATCGTAAAATAAAAGAGAGTGCATTTATTTTAATAAATAAAAATAAATGTGTAGCATCACTATCTGTTAATTTAAATATTACATAGTAACCTATGCTTGATGCTGAAGTAAATACAGGTAAACTTAAAATCATTTAACACATCACACCATCTTTTCTGTCTTTTCAAATACTACATATAAATATACTTCAAATTACCTAATGTCGTTTATGACAAAACGTCATAAAAATTAAAACGCTATCAGAATTTCCTAAGGTTTTAAATCAAAATTTTATAAAATTTAGCTTAATTTTTTATTTTAATTTTATCTTGACAACGGTGGCCGACTTGCCACCAAAACGTAGATTAATATTTTTTATTTTGAGTTTTTTGGGGGGTATTTCTTCTTTTTTGTTGCAGGCGATTTGAAAGTTTATAGGGTCAATAGGGGAGGGCAGGCTCAGTTCGTTATACTCCGCGATCCGGACCGAAGAGGTCCCATTTTCCAAAAAATAATAAAGCGAGTATCCCAAAAAAAATACATTGAAATAAAGGTAACCTGTTACAAATAATATATGTTTAAATCTCAGAACTTGATGGCATAAAGGTCAGTGACCCTGCCCAGCAAGCGAGCGACCTAGGTTAGATTTTCGGGCCGGAGAGACGAATAATTAAACCAACGGCTATTACGCCGTCGAAACACCGCTTCCCGTGGGATCAGCGAAGTTAGGCGATACCAGTCACGAAATTTTAGGTTTCTACGCCCCTGGAAAGTCTCCCACAGTTTTGATAAGTCAATTAATTAATGATTGAGTGAGTCACTTAGTAATGGTCGATTTTCAAAACCCAATATCTCAGAGACCACTTGTGAATTTACATACCAAATCTTATACCTCTAGGTAGAACAATGACGAAGTTATAATATGGGGGCAAATACGCTAAAACTTTTCGTGTAATATACACACTGCGTGCATCAGGCCACGTGCCCTGACTGACTACCGTGTTACAAGATTCTCTAGCATCGGACTATAATATGCTAGATACTGCCCAAATAGCAATTTTTATCAGGGGTGTTGATGCTCATTTTGGGTTTAAATATCTAAAAACCCAGCACCCGCAGTAGGTAGTACTGAGGCTCCATACAAGCCTTCGTGGGCTGTGATACGTTAAAATTTGAAAATAATTTTTAAATAAAATATCAGAATTCTGTAAAAAATTACTTTTATTAAAAATATTTATTCAAAATTATATTTGTTTAAAATTACACCTTAACTTGTGTTCATACAAAAGTCAGTTTAAATTAATCCTTTAAGTTTCTTTGTGAATTTTTCAATTTCCGAACAGCAAAATCATTTTGACTTTCTAAAAATTAAATAAGGATTTTTGTATACCATGTGGTTGCTATTTAAAATAAGCTAAAAGAAACAAATATATAATATATATTTTTTCATTTTGGTTTTTCTAATAGACCTACGATAATAATGAAAATATTCTTTTAGGGTAAACATTTGCATTTTTGCTTTATTTGTTATCTTAAAGTCTGTTTTATCAAGTATGTTGACTTGTGTTATTTATTTTTAATTTTTAGCCACTTTTTTGTAATGTTTGCATTTTCTATATAGTTGTATTAAAAATAATCAAAAAAAGTATTTTTTTTAATATGCACCAATTTTTAAAATTTAAAGAACAAACGAAAAATTTTCCATTTCTTTCTTGTGTTTTAAACCAATTTATATATTTTTGTGTTGATTTGTTAAAGTATTCGTCCGAAAAGCCTTTACTTTAATAAAAAAAGAACCACTGCAAAGCTTAAATCTCCAAGAAGTTTTGTATTTATATGACACCAACTTCTTGTTTATTTTAAAATAACGTTTTTTACAAATACTGCAAAATATTAGTCATATTAAAAATTCAGAAAATGGGTATTAAAGTAACTTATTTATTCTAACTGTAGTTTGGTAAACTTTTGGCCAATTTTAAAATACTTTTATATTCAAAAACATACCTAAACTTTAATAGGTAAATTCTAGATGTCAAAAGTAACAACATGGAGGACAACATATCTCCTAAAGTGGCCACTGGCAAAGTAAATAATTATTGTAACTTTTACTTTGGCTCCTATTTTTGGATAATTTCTAAATATTTTTATATATTTTATTTAATGTATATGTTACTGTGAAAGTTCGAAATTGGTGAATGTCGATATTCACCGGTGAATGTCAAATATTAAAAAAAAACTGAACGAAAACTAACCACTCTGACAAGTGTATTGTTTAAAGTATCCAATAATTTGAAAAGTATCTAATAATAGAAAAAATGAAAAAATTCGCGTCGTGCTTAGATTAATTCTCCAATTTGTACATAATCAAAAACAGTATGATCTACACTCTCATATTTCGGTAAATCTAGAAATTTTTTTAAATTGGTTTTCCGTCTTTTTGTTAATTTTTTAAAATTTTTTTAGCGTTATATTATTTTTATTAGCCGAAACCTACTGCCCTTTCAAGTAAACAAAAACACGGTTTTAATTTCTAAACCAAAATAAAACCCCAAAATATACTTAGGATCAATAACTCCTTACCCACTTATAAACTGCTATAAAAATTGTTTTTGACGGTTTCCCTGAGATACTTCAAATAAATGTGTTCATTTCTCCCTAGAGTTTCTAGAATTTCGAAACTAAGGCCTACCTCTGCAAGCCTTCTCCAAATATTCTTTAAAATATTTTAGTCCCGTGTTAATAAAATATCTTTTATTACACCTAAGATACCCTTGGTACTTCGTGGGCTGCCCAAAGATAAAAAAATACATTGTAAAGCCTCAAATTTCAGAGTTAATTCATAACGCCGAAATAAAAATTGAAAAAATCCACTTTCAATTAAGTTGGTTCAGAAGTCTATATCTTTTTCTACCCAATTTTAAGTAGCATCATGGTACCAAGTTAAACGTTGTTTTTAAGATATACTAACCCCTATAGCAGCTATTATTTAAATTTAGTTTTTTTTCTATTAAATTTAAATATCTTATAAACACAATTAAATCTATATTTTTTACATTCCTTGCGATATTTTTTATTTACAGATCTCATAAGCATATAATTAAATTAGGTTGTGCAATTTAAGTCGTCCTGTATTTTTAGTTTTATAATAGTAACGTAGCGATAGGAAAGTAAATACATGTGGTTGTAGTAATATTTAGCGACTGTATTTCTTTAAGTCATATGTAAAAATACTATATTCGTACATTGGATGGGGAGAAAAAAGGTGCTTGACCTCCGTTTTTTTTCTGCATTTTTAGTTTTTATGAGAATTTGGAATTAGGTTGCTTTAACCCTCTTGATCAAAGTTTATATATGCTTAGGGTGTGCTTTTTATTTTTAGGGGGTAAAAACCAACCCTCATGCTAAAAAAATTAAAAACCATAGAAATAGACCCTATGTAAATTAAAATCTTAGCTAAATATGTAGAATAAATCTATTTTTATGTTTTGAGTTATATCTGACATTATATTTGTAACGTTTTAACCCTTAAAAATTACCTTTAATAACGAAATTACCAAAAAAATGTTTTTTTTCATTTTAAAATTATTTAATATGCTTTTATTGTAGAAAAAATATATTTAAATAGTTTACGGTATAGTAAATATTTAATTACTATAACTCAACCTTTAAATAACCACCCCTTATAAGATTTACAAAAAAATTTTTTGACAAGTTGAAACGATTTGATGATACATAATTTATAGTGTCGGAAATGAAGCTAAAAAATGACAAAACCTCGCAATTTTTTTGTTCTGCATTGATTTACATAAAAATTTGGAATTAGGCGCTTCTAACCCTCTACTTCAAATTCTATTTCATGGTAATGTGCGCTGTTTGTTTTTTAAGGGTGAAAACTACCCCTAATTTTCAAAACTTATAGAATAACATTTTAAACCTTAAGATGGGTAAAAGTTGGTTTGGATTAGTTGATTAATAATTGTTTTATGCTTTGAAATACAATTCTAAAATATTTCAACCCTGAAAAATCAACCCTTGTTAGAGCTTAAAGTAAAAAATATATATATTTACCCTAAAAAAGTGATTAATTTACCATAGTGATTTAATTTTAGAATGTTGTTGCTTAAAATATGCACTAATTTTATTTCGCAACTTTTCGACCCTTATAAATCAACCCTTATTATAGCTTAGTTTAAAAAAAAAAGATTTCTCCCAAAAAAATGAATAGCTTGACAGATTTAATAATTAAAAATATTACTGCCTAAAATATTACCAATTTCATTCCTCTGCAAATTTTCAATCATTAAAAACCACCCCTTACAACATTGCAATTCTTATGAACCAATATAATAGATATAAATAGGAAAAGAAAGTAGAATTACATGAAAAAATTAAACCGATAAAAGTATAAAGTATACCGGTTTTACAGAATATTATGCTCCGGAGTGGGCTATTCGAATTTTTCGAAAAAAAGTTGATTGGTTTTTTAAACATAGCTCCTTTGGTTTTAATGATGGAAAGTTTAAAAAAATATATTTTGTAGGATTTTTCAAGAGCTACAAGTATATGTAAACTAAATCCTTTTTAATCCCTTAGTTTTAAAATGGGATGAGTTTAAAGGGCTAGAATAAGGTGGCGCTCCCTCGTAAATAGAGGCTTTAAACGGTCATATCTGGCCAAATATTTATTGTACAGAAAAATCCATGCAATAAAAAGTCTTTGTTATTAAAAAAGCTATAATTCGGTACTCCAGCATTTTTTCGTAACTTGAGTATTGTTTTGAAGAAAATGGCTATTTTTACGAAATTGGGAAAAATCGTTTTTCACTTTAAGCTCAAATTTTTCTAAAATGAAGCATTTTAATTTGGTTAAACTTTAAGGATGTATTAATAATTCATATATAAAAAAAATTGCCGAAGGGTACAGATCTATTTTAATTAAGAGGGGAATTAGGGGTTTGTTTATAATGATCGTTTTGTGGAAAAAAGTAGGGACCGACCTTATTTTTATTATAACTCGCTCAATTTTCATGCTTAAAACTCTTAATTTGTTTTTAAAAGAAAGGTCTTATTACATACTTTAAAAAAGACCCTACATGTTTTCCTTGAAAAATGCAAACTTTTTTCGCTATTTGACTTTGAATCTTTCAAATTTAGCATTTGACGAACAAAAGCTAACCATTAAAAGCCGTAGCTCGGTCTTTTTTGGTTGTACAGAAATTATAAAAAATAACATTTTTTTCTAGTTTTTTTTAATCTACAATTTTGCTCTCTACAGTTTTTTGATAAAATGCATATTTCTAGAGTTATTCATGAAAAACCCATTAAAAACGTCGATTTTTTCTTCGAAAAACTTTTACTTTTAATCGCGAATAACTCGAAAAATACTAGTTTTACGAAAAAAATTTATAAAATATTTTTTACCTCAAATTACTTTCTTTATCGATTTCTGTAGTTAAAATGTAATAAAAAAATTCCACCCCTAAGATGGGGTGGCAACCACCCCCAGGATAAAAGCACACCTCGGCATGATATAAACTTTGATCCTTGGGCTATTCCCTACCTTCTATAAAAATTTCAGGTAAATCCATGCAGGACAAAAAAATTTCTAGCCAAAATGCCTCATTTCCTGTTCTATATGACTTAAAGTATATTGTCTGCGGTTAACATAGCTTCCAATAACTAATCTAGCTTCATCACTGCTGGTTTGTGAAGGCTAGGAGCATTTCAATTTTTGCATATAAGCCAATTAACTTATGGTTATTGAGGAGTTTTAGCATTAAGGAAAAGAAAGTTAAAATGGGTAAGATATAGATAACAATTTATTAAAAAACATACAAGAAATCCTTATTGTTTTTCTTTTCGCCTTAAACCTTAGACGACTAAAGTCCCAGAGCTCTTCTGAACAAGCAGCCACTGAGAAACATTATACTGTTTTTTTAAGGCAAAAATGCTTGGCTGCCTTTTTACTGAATTCTCGATAAAGCCTTATAAAAATAAAGTATCTAAATGATTAATGATTTACATTAAAGCTAGCGGGCACTTTTCGCAAACAAAAATAATTTATTTAGAAAACAATAAATTATAAACGCCATCAAGTGCTGATGGTAAAATTATTTATGACGACTACAACAAGAATTAAAAATAGATTTTTATATCTAATAGCAATCTGCTTTTAAATATAAATATTAATAATCAATTTGGAGAATAGTTTGATTTTTATTTTGAAAATTTAAAAATTAAATATTTTTAAAATTCCGTAGATGATTTTTATTAGATACGCAAAACAAAGTGCCTACCTTGTTTTCTTTGGGTTATTAAAGAGTAGGATGGTTATATTTGTAAAAATTATAAAATACTTAACAAACTTTTCATTTATATTACAAATAAATAAATAAAACCACTATCTACTAATAGTTAATCAATAAGAAAGCGTTATTATAAAAAGAACTTCGGTTTGTAAGAAACTGTAAAAGAAATAACACAAAGCATTTCGCGATTGTAAAGATTTGATGCATTCGTCTTCAGCTAATATTGCTTTTTAAAAGCAATGTGAGAAAAGATACTCTTATAAATTGATTATAAACTAACGTTCATTGGTTTTTGGGAAACGAATACTTTAAATTCAATATTTATATATTAAATCGAAAATATTGGTACAGCTGCCAGGATTATAAAATGTTTTAGCAAAAATCTTAATAGGTATGTAAATTTGTAAAAACAAAACGTTGCCCGAAGAATATATTACTTATTTTGGACTAAATGCTAAATATTTAAATACTTCTTTTTAAACAAAGGTAAAAATTTAGATGGTTTCAAATTAATTTTAATTTATAATAAGTTTCGTTTTTTAACTTTCTTCTCCCAACAAAGAAAACAAAGCTGCAATGTGGAGATTTAATGTTTGATGCACTAAGAGCTTCTAGATATTTTACTTAGAATTTTGGATTATAAAAAGTATTATTGTACCTTTTAACAAATCATTTATTTAAAGAAAAACATATTTACATTGGCGTAAAATCGACCCAACGCAGTATATGTTAGTTTTTAAGTTAATGAACGCATTCAGAGTTTCAAGGTGAATTATGTAAATTTCGTTAATTAATTGTACGCTTTATCTATGGCTAATAAAACTAGTATACTTTATTCTTTAACTAGTAAACTTTATTCTTTATATCAAGACAATATTTAATTTATGTTATGTATATTCTAACAATTAAGGATAAATAAACTTTTATTTTTGTACGGGTGACAACAAAAGTACCCAGGATTTATCTTTATTATGAATAATAAAAAAAAGTTACAAATTTTGACGCAAATTATTATTTTAAAAAACAGATAAACATTATTTTTTATTAAGCAAGCAATGTTAATAACCTTTTAAAAATAAAATATTCTGCATATTCCTTTATTGGCCAACCAAAATTCCCACTTTGGCAGGAAGCAAATAAAAGTAAAAGCCACTGAATATCAAAGGCGGGATTTAGTATGTGAAAACGTGACAGTTTAACAATTTTAATGTTTTGATCTGTCATTTGCATCAAAATCAACAAACAATTTCGAATATTTTTGAGGCATAATGCTTTCATTTCAAACATATAATTTTTTGTTATGGTTGTCTTTGTTCGTAACTACAAAGCTGTAGCCTTTCTACGGTTATTTTGTTGGTTTTTTGTTACAACTCTAATATGAGTCCTATCAAATAGAGTTTACTAAATAGAAAAAAACAATTTTAAACGAAAAGTAAAAACTCTTTTTAATACAGCAAACATGTTACTACATTCAAAATATAAAGATAAAAAAAATAAAACTCATAAAGAGTAAGGGCTTTAAGCTTTTTATTAAAAAGAAAAACTCTGGTGTTAGTTTTATACTTAAAAACCGGCGCCAATTTAACCAGCCTTTTCAATGGTCGGTTTTGAACTCCTTATAATATTTCTTAGCAGAAGACTTCTATTTTCTGGAATAACACATGGCATTTTTACCCTTAGTGTTATAAAAAGCTGGCCGTGTAGAAGATGTACTACATTAAAGTAAATAATTAAAGGTATAGGTAAATGTAAATGTGGAGCTAATATAATTAAGGTTATAATGCGGAGTTTACATTAGAATTAGACCTACAAATATTTGCAGATATTATAACTCTGTTTTTTTATTTAGAAATAGTTTCCACTATTTTACACTTTTTGTATACACCTAGTCCTCATATATATTTTGGATAAGAGCTCTTGAATAAATATTACGTACTGATGCAGAATTTGTAAATTCTTATTACGCAATACCAAATCAAGAAGTTACCATTTTTGCTGACGTACTATTTTAAAAATGGATTTGTAGATATAAAATACCAACAAAAAATATATACCGATCAGGGCAGAAACTTTATGTTAGACCTGTTTAAAAACCTCTGTAATCTTGTGGGAATCCACAAAACCAGAACCACACCCCCTATCCCCAGTCAGATGGAATGGTCGAGAGATTTATCAGAACTTTTAACAACTATCTGAAAATTAAAGTAAATGAGCAACAAAGTCACTGAGACAATTGTATACAGCCGTTTCCATTAGCCTATCGGTCCGCAGTTCCCGAAACAATTGGTACGTCACCTGCAAAAGTCATTTTTGGAGCGGATTTGTGCCTCTCAAGTGACTTACTTACTCGACGAACTCCACCAATAAAGAGGCAGCAGAAGATTGTGTAAGTCAGCTTAGCAAACAGCTACAAGAAATACGTGAAGGGGTTCGTAATTAGCTACAAAAAACAGTGATCGTATGAAGTCCCGCTATATCTTGAAAGCTAACCATCCGGGATTCATGATCGGTAAAAAGTTTGTTTATACAATCCAAAAAGAACTGAGGGGCGTTCACCGAAACTTCAGAAGTCATGGAAGGGACCGTATAGAGTAGTGACCGGACTGAATGATCTGGTGTACCAAATTAAGAAAAGCCCACAGGCGAAGATGAAAGTAATACATCTAGAATGGCTATGCCGCTATCAAGACCGAGAAGATACTTGATCGAGACTATTAAAACTTGAGAGAGGGCAATGTTACGAACTTTAAAAATATGTGATTATTTTATAAAAATGTAGGAAGTTAAAATTACTTAATTTAGGTTAATAATTTATTTAAAATAATTTACCTTAGTTATTCCCTATTCCGACGGCCATTGTAAAGTGTTGTAAGGACGCCGGAGTCATCTATTTTGCATTTTGTACTAAAAGAATTCTTCCAGCTAACTCCAGACTTTTTGATTTTTTTCCAGTTAACTATAAAAGGCGATAGAAAACTTCACAAGGGTCAGTGAAAGAAGACTCTTGTTTTCATACGGGGTGTTACGGAGCAATATACTAACATGTTTAAAAAATAAAGATATGTTTGCCGAAAAACTACTTAATATCTTAAGATTTTTTAAAACAAAACGTAAAGTAAATTTGTTAAAATAGTTTTTGGTCATTTGAGAGTAAAAATGTATTTTGTTTTATGTCAAAATTTTTTAAAATTTTTGGAAAACATTAATTTGATCTTGCGCAGTTTAAATAAAAACATGTATTATAAGCCGGACTTAAACAGAAGTTTTTCGAAATTGTTTTACAGATTAAAATATGCCATTTCTTTAACTATATACCAAATTTCAATCTAATACACACAAAGAAACCAAACATATAATTAAAAAACGAAATCGTGGTCGCCTAGTACGCATATTTTGTCCAGTCACTGGGGGTTTTGCCTCCGAATTCTTTATAACTAAATCAATTTATTTAAAATTTGTGTATGGATAAATAGGTACTTCAGGAACAAAAGTTACATAGTGCCGATATGCGCTGCCACCCTTTCTAGAGGGTGGTAATTTTTTCACTCAAAATAACCTTGGAACTCGATAGAAGGACAAATTTTAAGTAAAAGTGTGGTATACATTTTTTTCGGTAGATTAACACTTTCGAGTTATTCGCTAAAATTTGATTTTTGATAAAAAATTGGATTTTTGAACAGTTTTTTATTAATAACTCCAAAACTAAAGGCTTTGACAAAAAAAGTGTAATTAACAAAATTAAAGCCTATAAAAATACAAAGGCATCTGCTTTTTTACAAGTATTGTAAGTAAAATGTAAACTAAGATATGGATGGTCAAAGAAAAGGAATTTTTCGTTGTATCCTTGAAGCCTAAATATTTCGCGTCAAATAGCGGCAAACAGGTTCATTTTTCGACAAAAACTCATGAACACTTTTTAAAGAGCTTAAAGAGACCTTTAAAATAGGCACTGGTAAAAGTCTTTCGCCTAAGATTTACGTGAGATACGAGCATATAAAGGATGGATTCCTCGAAATTTTAATAATGATTGGAAGATATTCTACAGCAAGAAATAATTTTTTGTTTGAAAAGAATCAACACTAAAAATGTTTTAACTCGTAAAATATATTTTTAAATTTATTTAAGCATATAGGGGTAGTTGTAAGGGTTAAAATATTGCAATCAGAAAAAAATCTATAAGTAAAAAATGATTTTTTTCAAAAATATTGCACAATAAAGATGTTTTAAATCGTAAAATATATTTTTAAATTCATATTAGCAAAAAGGGGTGGTTTTAAGGGTTGAATTATTGCAATTATCATAAAAAGATATTCTATAGCAAGAAATAAATTTTTGTAAAAATATATCAACACTAAAAATGTTTTGTTTTAAATCGTTACAAATATTTTTTAGTTTATTTTCATTAAAAGGAGTGGTTTTAAGGGTTGAAATGTTCTAGTTAATAAAAATTATTATATAAGCAGAATATAAATTAATATTTTTATTTAATTACTTAATTGAAATGTTTTAAGCTGCCAAAACTTTTTTTTCATGTTATTTTTATAAAAACTATTAGTTTTTAAAGGTTTGTAGGGGTTTCAAAGGTTGAAAATTGTGAGTAAGTAATTTTTATGTTGGACACAAAAATAAACAAGATTTAATGATTAAATCTGAGTTTTTTCATTTTTTTTTAAGAGTAGTTTTCACCCCTTAAAAAAACAAAAAGCGCACCTAGAGCAAATGTGACTTTTGAAGTGGAGGAAAGATAAGCTTAATTTTAAATTTTCAAAAAAATTCATGCAGTTATAAAGAATTCGGAGGTAATGACGTATTTTCCTCCCCAGTGACTGAACTAATTTAGTTTGGGACACCTTTTATACTAACACGAAAATTAAGCTTCAGAGATCTTAGCTGTATAAGCTATAAATTGCAGCTAACAGACAACTGATGCAGGTTTAAGTGCACCCATTACTTAAAATTAGTAGATACTGCATAAGGTCCATTATACGGCAATTTGATTATGTAAAGGATTACACAACCCGTTTAATGCAGGTCAACTGCTTCCTCTAAACCTGTTGTATGTATATGCTTTATGACTGACATGTTGTTAACGTCAGAATTTACCAGGAATATAATATCTAATTTATTTTTGGAATCTAAAAAAATGTAATATTACTACACAGTAGAAGGGTAGAAAAGTTTTTTACATCAAAAAATCTAATATTTATGTGTATTTGTCGGTTTTATCCTACTTATAAAAAAATAAAAAAATGTATTATTGTACAAACACTAGGTATCTACTAAGAGTGTTTTTTTAATTTTAAAAATGATGTATAACGCAAAAATTTTAAAATGTTTTTTTCTTAAGAGTGCATTTACGCTACACTTTAGGGGTCGGGCGAAAGGACGCGGAGACGGTGGGCGGAGACTAACAAACTCCCACTACCACAATTTTCGTATAGCCGCATTAAAAATATTATATTTTATTTAGGTTCTTCCAAATTCGGTGTATCGATGCGATGTTGTTTCCGATTGCAAGCCTACAGGAGATAACGTTTTTCGGTAACTATTTTTCACTTAAATGACATAAATTATACACCATTTTAAAGGTAAGGAAATAATCTATGCCTCTGCCGTAACGGATTTTTAAAATATGAGTCGAGTTAAGAAAAAATAGTATTTAAACATAACCGATTTTAGGGTGACTTTCACTCAAGGAAATATTAAAGACTAAAGCCAAATTTAAAAAACTATTACAGCAGAAGCCTAGATTTAAGTGGTGGTTTTCATATAGTTTTTGAAAATTATCAATAACTTATACCGTTTTTGAGAAACACATTATGCCCCAAACCCCAAATTGGATCCAATTTTCGCGTCGCAAATGAACTCTTAATGAAAAAAAACATAATTTAATAGGTGTTCATAAAATAATTTCTTTATGTTGCAAAAATCATATTTTTTTGAATGTTAATATTTTTTCTTTAAAGCCTTAAACTGAGTTCTTTCTAGTTTTATTCAAAACTTTTTTCTATATTTTAACGCCTAATCTCACTTTCAATTATTTGATATTACATTTTTTAAATTTTGCATCATTACATCAGCCTGGTGGCAAGTGTTAAAATGTTTTTTGGCTTATTTGTCATGCACAATTAATTACTATACCAAAAAACTTTTTTAAATACTTTATGCCAAAGAAAATTTCCTTTTGTTTTTAATCTTTTTACCTATCATGTATATGTTAATTAGATTTAATTTGTTAGTTTTTAAAATCTAATATTAGAACTATTAATTGATTTTTTACGCTAATTTTTTTAAAACTTTAATACTAAGACAATATAGATGGTCAATTAGAGGTTTATTAAGGTTGTTTACTTTTTTTTATTAAACCTATTAAAATTAAACTAATGTGACTATATACATATATGTAAATGTATAAACCTAATATTTTAGCAATAAGGGGTGAAAGTGTAAAATTTTTGGGGAAAAAATCGTCATCGAAAATATGTTTAAAATTCTCCCAGGTGAAGGTCTTAACTCCCGTAATCTCTAGAGGCTGAAAGCTAGGTGGATACAATAGGGGTGGCGGATAAAAGTAAAGAGGGTAAAAATTTTGACAACTTAAAGCTATTGGGCAATTTTTGGGTCCATTTTAAGAAGAAAACTTCATATGAACCTATGCCCTAAAAATTCTAAGTTTTAAGGATACAAGGTGATAAAATTCAATTAAATTCAATAATAAACCATTTATTATTAATATCAGTAATACCACTATAGATATTTTATTAAAATTTGGCATACATGTACTATGTATCAAGAATAATATTTAGGTTTATTTTTTCTAGGTAAAAACCGTGCGTAAGTGGTATATGTGCTACCTACCTCTGGAAAAGGAACCAAAACTATTATATCTAACTATAAACCTGAATATCTTTTCTTGATTGTTTTTAAGGTTATGGATAAAAATATTTATTTTCAAATTTTAAAGTATTTGCAAAGTCACAATATACCAGCATACATTGAAAAGTCCTTGTTCGGTACTCGCCAAAGGTATCTTTATACAATGGAAGCGCTTATGTCCTGGTCCTGGGGTATGCTAGCTTAGAGGGGTTAGTAGGACTAAGTACACTCATTCTCTATACCCTGGGACCAGGATCGAAGCGATCCCATTATATAAAGATTTCTTTGCCGAGGACCTAACAAGGACTTTTTAATACATGATTCCGCCACAACAACATAGAACATCTCTACGAGTATACACGATAAACAGTACGAACTTGGTCGCAGACGATTAACAGCAGATCTTCCTTTTTTTACAGAATTGAAACAGGTATCTAAAGTCTCTTGATAAATCTCATAGAATTGCTTTTAACATATCTAAGGCTAATGACTAGACCTGGCATAAAAAACTTCCCCTCTCCGGCCTTTCGCTTAACTTTGTGCTTGGCTCTTCATTTTTTTTATTTGACGTATATTTATTATTGTAGATACTTACTTCTCTGGGGAACCCCAGGGTTTAATGCAGTCACTAACTTTAATTGTTTCTTTTATCAAGGATTTTTTAGAACTCAGAAATCTTTTTTACTGGTTTTTTATTTTTATTAAAATAAGTTATCCAAAATGTTTTTTAGCTTACTGCCCCAAAAACACAATCATAATCATGTTCGCAGTTATACAAATAGTCCGCCAATACTAATCGCTTATAAGCGGCCAAGTTTTGCAAACCTAAGAATCATTTACACTTAAGCGTGTTACTTTTAAAAATGACCTTAATTGGAATAAACATATTGTTTTCATAGTCACAGCAGCTTTCGAGCCAGAAAGTATTTCACCTCTTCTTATCTGTATACTCTGCGTGTATGCTAAATCAGACCCTGAGTGGAATACTGCACTTATGTCTTATAAATTTTAACATTTTTTATTTTATTTTAAGAAAAGGCAATTATTGTCCCCACTCTTACAACAAAGTCTCCTTGTCTTGCCCACCGAAGGGTTTTTAAAGATCTTTATAAGCTTTTCCACGGCTTCAGTTCTAAAGAAGTAAACATGTAAATTCTTTCTTTTTAGCTACAAATAGAGCAATACCACTATTATTTATCTAAGAACTGCCCATTTTATTTATTTCTTTTTCCCTAGAATATCTAGAGTGTGGTACCTGCATCCCGCAGAGGTCCTTTTTTTCACTCCAAACCACCAATTATTTCAGTTCCGTGTTATTAACTAGCATCACAGTTTCACAGTTGTGTATCATTACAACATTTGTTGTGTCAGTGTTAAATCCCACAGTTGGTAAAAGGTTTTTAAAATAAAAATGCAATAGTAATTAAAGGGCCGTTATTGACTTAAAAATGTATAATACACTGTGGGGTTTTTCAGTAACATTACAGATATTGTAATGATACACTTCAGATATTAGTCACCTGGTTTAATCATTTTTAAGTGATAACTTACATATTTTTGTAACATCCTAAAAACTTTGCGTCTTACGAGAAATTTTAAGATTATTCAATACAGACGAAGAGCTGGAGCCGAAAAATCATCGTCGTCAGTAATATGGAGTTTCTCCCGTTAAACCTGTTTATTTAGTATTGTTAATTATGTTCCCGTGAGGGCTGACAACCTATTGGATGCAGGGGGTAGCAATAAGGGGTAAAAGTGCAAACTTTTTGGGAAAAAAATCGTCATCGAAAATATGCTTCAACATTTTCCCAGGTGAAGGTCTTAACCTCCTTAGCTGAAATCCCAAGGGGCTGACAGCTAGGTGAGAGGGTAAAAATTTAGGCAAAAAATCGTTATCGATAATATGTCAGCTATTTTGACAACTTAAAGTTGTTGGGCAATTTTTGGTTTCATTTAAAAAAGAAAACTTCATATAAACCTATGTCCTAAACGTCCTAAGTTTTAAGATACAAGGTGGTAAAATTTTCAAAAATAATTTATTTATTATTAATATCAGTAATACCACTATAGATATTATAATAAAATTTGGCATACATGTACTATGTATCAAGAGGCTTTTTTTAGTGTACTACATTTTTTTTTAATTTTTACCAGTGGCGTTCGTACGGAATTTGACCTGCGTATTTGGGCAGATATTAATGGTACGTTACTAATTTCTCTTAAAATAAAAAATATTTTTGAAATCCCCAATCATTTATAAGCAAAGTTAATCACTTGATTTTTTTAATGTTATTCACGGTTTTCGCTTAAAAAAATAAAACCTTTTCTCTGCATGATCATTACAATATGGTTAAACAATATTACCATGCAGATAAATATCTAAATTTAATTTTTTTAGTTAAAAACCGTGCGTCGGACTAAAAAAATTAGGAGATCAAAAACTGCTCATAACTTTTTTAGTCCGACGCACGGTTTTTAACTAGAAAAATTAAATTTAGATATTTCTCTGCATGGTAATATTGTTTAACCATATTGTAATGATCATGCAGAGAAAAGGTTTTATTATTTTAGTTGTATCCACCTAGCTGTCAGCCCCTTGGGATTTCAGCTAAGGAGGTTAAGACCTTCACCTGGGAAAATGTTGAAGCATATTTTCGATGACGATTTTTTCCCCAAAAATTTTGCACTTTTACCCCTTTTGCTACCCCCTGCATCCAATAGGTTGTCAGCCCGCACGGGAACATAATTAACAATACTAAATGAACATGTTTAACGGGAGAAACTCCATATTACTGATTACGATGATTTTTCGGCTCCAGCTCTTCGTCTGTATTGAATAATCTTAAAATTTCTCGTAAGACGCAAAGTTTCTAGGATGTTACAAAAATATGTAAGTTATCACTTAAAAATGATTAAACAAGGTGACTAATATCTGAAGTATATCATTACAATATCTGTAATGTTACTGAAAAACCCCACAGTGTGTTACACATTTTTAAGTCAATAACGGCCCTTTAATTACTATTGCATTTTGATTTTAAAAACCTTTTACCAACTGTGGGATTTAACACTGACACAACAAATGTTGTAATGATAAACAACTGTAAAACTGTGATGCTAGTTAATAACACGGAACTAAAATATTTGATGGTTTGGAGTGAAAAAAAGGACCTCTGCCGGATGCAGGTACTACCTCTAGATATTCTAGGGATAAAGTGGGCAGTTCTTAGATGAATAAAAATTATTGCCCCATTCGTACTAAAAGAAAGAATTTACGTTTTTTCTTTAGAACTGAAGCCGTGAAAAAGCTTATAAAGATCTTCAAAAACCCTACAAGCTCTTGGTGGGCAAGACAAGGAGACTTTGTTTAAGATGGGGACAATAATTGCCTTTTTTTAAAATGAAATAAAAATGTTAAAATTTATAAGACATAAGTACAGTATTTTTATTTCAGGGTCTGATTTAGCATACAGAGAGTAAAGATAAGAAGAGGAGAAATACTTTCTGGCTCGAAAGCTCGGACTATAAAACAATATGTTTATTCCAATTAAGGTCATTTTTAAAAGTAACACGCCTAAGTGTAAATGATTCTTAGGTTTAAAACTTCCCTTATAAGGGAAGTATTGGTGGACTATTTGTAGCTGAAAATGATTATAGGTTTTTTTTGGCAGTAGTAAAAAACATTTTGGATAACTTATTTTAATAAAAAAAAAAAAACCAGTAAAAAAGATATCTGAGTTCAAAAAAAAAATCCTTGATGAAAGAAACAATTAAAGTTAGTGACTAAATTAAACCCCGGGGTTCCCCAAAAAAGATTGGTCGCCTACTTGCAATACCGGCTAACCCATTTTATCAAATTTGTTTTTAAAGTGCAAAATACACTAAAGAATCCCTTTTTCCAGGTATCTTCCGATTAATTAAAGTGGTTTATCCCCTAAAATTTCGGAAATTTAATAAATTTGCAAACCCTACATCCACTATGTTTTTTTGAAAAACGGCCATCCAAATTACACGTTTTTATCTACTTCCTTTCCTTGGTCACCCTTTTTAAAGCAAGCCTTCCTAAAGCAGGTTATTGTTGAGGGGTAATTGGAAAAAATTAGTATAAATTATTGTTCAAAAATATTTTAAAATGGAAAAACCGTTGGGAATTCCTAAAAAACCAATCCGCAAGAAAATGTTAATAAAATGATGTGGAAACGAAATCAGGAAAAAAAACCAGGTATGTCTTTGTTTTAACCCCCACTTTTATTATACTTTTTAATTTCTGTGCAAACCCGTTTTACTTGCAAAGAGGACGGTTACCATCCTTAAAACGTATCCACTGTTTTTACAATAATACGTTAATGATCTGTATTTTTACAGATAATGGCCTAGTCTGGTTCAAACCAGAATGCAAACATCGGAAAAAGATAATGCCTAAAATGTTCCGAATTGGCCGATGTAGATAACGAAAATTCCATGGTAATTTTTATGAACATGGCAAAACCCCAGGATGGATTTATTTTAAAATGTGTTTAGTGTTCCAAAAGACATAGATCCTTGTGTTTTCTGACAATCCTAAAATAATTATAAAGTATTTTGGCAAAGTAAATTCCAAAACAGTGGGGTGTCTGTCGGGAGGCATTTCTCAAAATTTTAAATTTAAATAAGCATCGTGTACAGGGTGTTGCCAAAAAGGTTCCTTACTACAGGTGTTCTTCCGGAAGCTCTGGAGGTGATCGCCGCACCAAATTTAGTGGTAAAAGTTATAAATTTCATTAAAACTTTTCATGCATTGGTTATTATTGCCGCTCTAAAATCCACTTTTCAAAATCTATGTAAACAGTGATTTAAATATTAGGAAAATGCATAAAATGTATAATAATTCTTTGATGAATCACTGAAAGTAAAATGTCCTTTTTTTTAGAAAAATTTCAACATTTTAATATTGGTTTTTTGCCCGCAAGATGTTTGTTCAAAGTGCCTTGAAATCCAGAAATATTGAAAATTGAAAAAAAAGAAACCGTAAAAATAACGATGGTCGAAAAGAGAATACAAAACAAAAATACGTGCATTTTTCAATTTTAAAGGAGAAAAAAAAACATTTAATTACCATTTTCGTTCGATTGCCAGAAAAATTTTTTTATTTCAAGTCCTGATCAAATAGTATATTATATAAGGCAATCCTACCTATATAACTTTACGATTGTAAAAGGTAGTTCTAAAGACCCATTAAAAGACAATTCGTATTTTTGTGGGGGGAACAAGAACATGCAAAAGGATCTAATGAAATAAAATCGTGTGTTTATAACTTTTTAACAACAAAATTGGTTTGTCCCATGCCTCCACTTTACGTTGTGTTGCGGACGGGTTGGGGGCCAAAACAAAAATAGAATTTTAGGAATGTTAGCCTACTGGTTTTGCACTAAAGCTCCCGTCACCTTTTAAAAAAATAGGTGTTTTTTCCCTATAGTGGGAATCATTTTACACCGACCGGGTTTTTCACAAATTGAAAGAAGATTCAAAAACTGAAGTGATTGTTAAACCGGGGACTATTTTGATATTATAAAATATGCATCTCTAAACATTTAGGCACTGATAATTGTCTTGTTTATAATTGGAAAGCTCACTTGATAAAGTTCTAAAAGCCTCCTGCTAAAGGATTTTCAGTTCTTCCTTCCAAAAGAATAATTTTAACGAACAAGATCGAATGAAGGGGTAAAAGGGGAAGAACACCGAACAGAACTTGGTTTCCCCAAAAAGTTTGATTCAACGTGGAAAAAAAATTGGAAATATAAATTTCGGGAGGTTCAACGGGCAAAAAGATAAAAGACGAAAAGCTCAAAGATGTAAGACAAATAAAAAACATTATGGAGTTAAATTGGGAGAAATGGTTTTCAAAATTACCAGACATACTAACCAAAGGGAAAAGTTTCTGAAGTGGTGAAGATGTTATTTGCAAACCTGAAAGAAATAGTTAACCGAATATTTAAATAAAAAACTCAATATTTTTTAATGGCGTTTAGAATATTGTTTCGTTTTCGTTTATATTTTTCCCAAATGTTCTAATTGTTGAATGCCATTATTGATACACATAGTATAACCACATTGTGTATATTTTTTTATAATAAACAAGATATGTTCAAAATGGTTTTTAAATTTTCTAATTTGTTTAAAACCAACCCGTCCAAAACTTTTGTTGCAGAACCCAACTCCATAAATTAAGTCTCAAACATTTTTCTTTTATACAGGATACCAAAATGAATTTTCCTTCCCATTGGGACCGAGATATTTTTGCCAATATCTCAATTTTATAAAATGGTTTGGTTGGTATTGAAAAGGCGACCCTCCCAATAAAATACGTCAAATAAAAAGAAAAACGAAGAGCCAAGCACAAAGTTAACAAAAGGGAGAGAAAGTTTTTTATGCCAGGTTAGTCATTAGCCTAGATATATTAAAAGCAATTCTATGAGATTTATCAAGAGACTTTTAGATACATGTTTCCAATTCTGTAAAAAAAAGGAAGATCTAGCGACCAAATTCGTACTGTTTATCGTGTATACTTGTAGAGATGTTCTATGTTGTTGTGGCGGAATATGTATTAAAAGTCCTTTAGGTCCCCCAAAGAAATCTTTATATAATGAGACCGCTTCGATCCTGTCCCGGGGTATAGAGAATAAGTGTACTTAGTCCTACTGACTCCTATAAGCTAGCATACCCCAGGACCAGGACATAAGCGCTTCCATTGTATAAAGATACCTTTGGCGAGTACCGAACAAGGACTTTTCAATGTATACTGGTATATTGTGACTTTGCAAGTACTTCAAAATTTGAAAATAAATATTTTTATCCATTACCTTAAAAACAACCAAGAAAAGATATTTAGGTTTATAGTTAGATATAATAGTTTTGGATCCTTTTCCAGCGGTGGGTAGCACATATACCACTTGTAGCTACCGGAAAAAATGAACGTGTCTTAAAACACCAGATGGGAGAGCTGTAGAAGAACTTATTTTAAGATAATTTCTGAAGGATCACAGATTAAAAAAAATGTGACTGTGAAAAGCTTAAAGGGAGTAAATTAGTAGTTTAAAGATAAAAATAACTTTATCGTCAAAGACCAAGTGAAAAAGCAATAATAAAAGTTTTAACTGATGTTTTTGACAAAGAGCAAGTCAAAATTTTACGTTTTATATTCTTCGCTAAAACAATTTTTTTTCATGAGATCGTATGGTGGTTTTGATTTTTTTCCTTCGGTGCTGGTTTATCGATTTCCAAAACTAGAATTTAAAAAAAGTTTTTATGATCTTGGAATTTTATAGTTCTTGTTTAATCACGGAACTTGGAAAATTATAGTTTATGATGTGAACTTGGGCCATAATGCCCAGATAAATTATATTAGTGATTTTTGACATACTTCGGAAATATCCTAAATAGAAAAGCAGGTAGGATTCTTTTCGTATGTGGCGAAGAAATATCTTAGACCATTGAAGTCAGCTGAATTGTAGTGCCGGATGGTGAGTGTATTGGCATGTATGGGCATGAATTCTGTGACTTCAGAATGTGCGAAGCATAAAACGGTTACAAAGTCGAGCTCTAAGCGATTTAGGAGAGCAGTTACTAATATTTGGTAATAAGGGCAAGATCAATTAAATTAGATTCAATGGAATTATGATTAAAAAAGTAGGTCAGTTCCTTGATAGAACTGGTAAGCAACTGATAAGGTTTCGGATGCTCCACCTCTAAGGTTTAGTTTTTGTAGATCCCAACCTATTTTCATCTATATGATATGAAAACCGCCAGGAAAAATTACTGAAGTAGAGAAAAACTTTAAAATGATATAACACCAGATACATTTGTTAGATAACCCAAAGGTTGGTTTAATCTAAAAAATGTCAAACCTACATCGTTGTAAACGCTGCCATGGGTACAGAAACTTTAAAAATTTAAATTTGAGTATATAAAGTCAAAAATTTTGTAGAAAATATGACTTATGGATTTTAAAAGTATTTTTTTTTAGAAAATATATTTTAATAAAGTGAAAGAAATAGTAGACAATTATTTATTTAAGTTTTTTTTAAATACAGAAAACTAGATTGTATTTTCAGAAATTTGCCCTTTTGTAATTGTTTTTTAAATTAATATTTTACAAGTCAAAAGTTTCATGTAATTTTCTGGACCGCTGGTCAGGATTTCCGTTTACTTCACGCTAATTTAATCTTTTTCTCGCGCTTATTTCTTTCTAACAAATTTATAGGGAAAATTTAAAACTCCCAGAAAGAAACAAAATAAAATGTAAGAAAAAAGCCCAGTGTTTCCGGTTAAACCGTTTTTTGTTTAAACCCAAAATCATTGTATTGATTGGGGTAATAAAAGATTTGTACGCAAATTGCAGTCAGAATTGAAAAAGTTTAGGTAATTTATTTTTGTTTACTATTAGTTTTTCTGGTTTTGTCTTTCAACTTAAAGTTTTATTATTAATTTGCACTTTAACTTAAGAACTGACTTTGTAGAGTTTAAGTTAAATAATGCAAGGGTAAATAATTAATATGGTGATCTAATAAAAGTAAGAGACTATAAACCTGTGAAATTAATAGGAATTAGCCCGAGCCCTTTTTATGTAAAAGTATTTTTTGAGAATAGTTATCTGGTTTTTTCGAATTCAATTTTTTTTAAGCCCCTTTTTACAACCTTAATAGGTCCGCATACCCAATCATTCAAAGAACACATTTTGATTGTAAAAAGCTTTAAAAATTATGCATAAAATAAAACCTTTACCCTCTTTGTTTAAAGCATTATTACCTAAAAGCAATAGATCCCTTACTCTGGTTAAATACTACACGTATACAAAATAATGGGAATTGGCTCCAACTGACATTTTTAGAAATCGAAGGGCACTAAAACGTGAAGTATAAAAAAACATCGGGTTTATTTTTTTTTTTAAATTCCCTTTTCAATTCACAATTTTAAGTTTAAAGGTAAAACTTGAAGAAGTTATAATTTAGTTGTAAATATTTAAATATTTTGTTAATGATTTTCATACGCGCTCTGCAATTTGACCAAGGGTTTGGATGTTTTCCCTTTAACACCATATCCGTAACTCGTATAAATAGAGATATTTTTTAAAACGCCTTACGCTCTTAGAGCGGTATGTGTTATAAAAATTCGTGCATGTTCGTGTAACTAGCAACAAAATACGTATTTAAAAGGGAGGGTCCCGCTAGTAAGTATGACTTAAGAAATTTTTAATTTATTTTTCACTTACCCGGGTTACTGAAAAGATTCCCATTATTAGGTAGATATTAATAATATTATTAGGTTTTTCTTGTCTGTCCGGAGTGTAAGGGCCTAGAGTAAATTTGTTATTTCTCTTTAATAAGTCAGGCGCCGTTACACTTCCACGTATTAGTCCATATTATAAAAGTACAAGTTAAAGTTAATGTAAGGCAATACAAAAAAAATGACTATTTATTTGAAAGCGCCAATAGATTATTATTTATACAGGGCGAGACTCTAACTTATTTATAAATTGAGTATATCAAAGAATTTTTTTTCTTAAAAATATGCTCGGATACGTCGATTAGTATTGTAAATTGTGCTTTTTTTGATGTACTACAATTTTATACAGCGTGTCCCAAATTTGAGGCAAAATAAATTTTATGACTATTTTCAAACATTATATCAAGTTACACATGTGTGAAAAATTTTAATTTTTTATTTCTTGTCATTTAAAAGATATTTGACAAAACATTTCATTAGAAGAATTAGATTAAATAAATCCAATTTAACTTAAATTTATTATATTAATTAAATAAATAAAAATTTGGCATTTTTGTCGAGCTGACGTTTATTATTTTCATGTTAAATTTAATCTAATTAGATCTTTTCAGTCGTTAAATTTAAGTTTTCAAATATCTATTAAAATATAAAAAATAAAAACTTGAAATTTACATTTGTAACTGGTTAAACTATTTGAACATAGCCTTAAAAAGATAGTGTTGCCATTAAAACAATATTTGATGACGTCATATTTGGGACATGCTGCATAAAATTATATTACAATTAAAACAGTAATTTAATTAAAATCCTTTATATATATATATATATATATATATATATATATATATATATATATATATATATATATATATATATATATATATATTATATTATATATTAAAATTCTATAATACGAATTTAAAATTTAAAACATCTGTAAATGATATACTTTAAAAAATTTTGTAAAAAAATTAGTGCGCCAAAAATAATCGATGACGTCATATCTCAAATTTGGGACATGCTGAATTTTTTTTACATCAAAAGAGTGCAATTTAGAATACTCATTGACGTGTCCGAATAGTTCCGGAAAAAAAACCTTGTTTGAGTTATTAATTTATCCAAATTGAGACCCACTGTATATAAATGTATTGAAAATTTAATAATATTGGAGTAATACGTGTCAATTGGAATTTTTTTGAAGTCGGTGAAAAACAGTTAACACTGTACAGCTTCAAAAAATGACTTTTAAGAAAGTTATTTATGTTGTCCTAATTTTTTGTCAAATAAATTTTTAACTTTTGTAAAAAGTACGAGTATAATTCAGAGTAATTTAGGTATTATTAAAAAATATTAAAGTTAATCGTGAGAATGTACTAAAATAAGACCGCCTGAAGAGGAAAGATTTGTTTGAATGAATTTAACTTTAACAAATAAGTTTTATTATATAATCCTGTCATATAATCGTAATATTTTGCTTCTTATAACTAACTGATAAGCAACAACAACTAAAGTTTAAGTTCCTTTAGTGTGATTAGTCTTAAAAAATCAGGAAATTAATTTGTACTGATTTAAGTCACGTGGAGTCTGGATTAAATAGGGTTTTTAAAAACTAAATTTATAATGAAAATTTAATTTTCAATTATCTTATATAAATTGTTAAGTCAAGCAGAATCCGTCACAAAACAATTTTAAATTGTGTATAAAACACTTCATAGCAGCAGCAGGCTTTAAAATTACTTATACCAGCATACTCTTTATATGAAATAAATTTTACCATCCCTTTAAGATTAAACTGCATATTTACTTTATTAACTAAAATGCAGTCGTAAGTTAAGAAGCTGTAGTATTTCATATAAATGTTATATAGCGTAGAGTTTATATCACAGTTAAGACCAGACATGCATAAGTTTTACAATTTTAAGAGTAAACCCATTCTTCTTATGGATAAACAAATAAAATGATGAAATGATATTTAAAGTGTTTTTAAAAATATTTTTGGTTAGTTTTTCTGCAATTTTAGAAAACAAATTAAAACACAAAAATTATTTTTTTTAATATTAAACCTTGCATATCCTTTATTAAAAAATGTTTATTAAACATGAAAATTTTCCGTTAGGTTTTTTTAATTATAACTGTCGAGGGTGTAAAGCAAATAATTAAAAAGTCGGTAAATTAATGACGTGGAGATAAAAACAACATCTGTTAAAATAACATTTGTCCAAAATAACACTGGTTTTGTGTTTTTTAATTTGATTTTGTTTTTCATTTGAAGTATTAAAAATCTCCGTTAATATATCCCTACGTGTCATACAGCCTGTCATAACTGATATCTCTTTTTAACAAA